>JAHZMX010000666.1:0-18784 GCA_027743895.1 Seira musarum | reverse complement strand
TGTATTGGAATGGTTGATTGAATACTTTTTTCCAGTGTTACATCATCCACCATCCACACAAAAATAATAATGACGATGATAATAATGCATGGATACAAGGTGCAATGTGTTAGCCTCGCTTTGTTCAATAGAATCAGGAAACGTAGCAAAAAAAAAATATGTGTGACAAGCAAGGCAACATCTATCCATGCGTTCGTCAACATATCGGCTGGCACACAAACTTCGAAAAAAAAATTAATCTCTACAAAAACGCACTTCACTTACTTATACTCAAGCGTAAAAGGGTAAAAAAATGAAATTGTGCTGGGCATGCATGTAACTATCTTTCTTGAAATGAATGAATTGATAACGTTTTTTATACACCGTTTTTTACCGGACTTATTGAACCTTTCCGATACATATTTTTAACCCTTACAAGAGTGAGATGCAAGAAAAAGGGATGGATTGCAAGGGCCGATAAAAAAATGCAGTATTGAACGATCACTTTTTTACAGCATATATTATCAAGAATAATTTTAAACCCCTTCTGGCTTAAAAACTATCGGCTGTGGCAGATGTAACTTTTTAAAATAAAATAATTCTTCCGCGTCCTCAGAATTAATCACAAAAACCCTATTTTTGAAAATAGAATGAAAGCATTTTGCAGAAGGCTTGAAAATTGAAACTGTAACGAATAAACTTGGATTTAGAAAAAAAACCGTGTGTGTACAAGCTCGTGCTTATGGCGTACATTGACAAGATAAAGAATTTTGGGCTTTGTCCTGCAAAAAATATCTCAAACGCTGATTTGTACCATTTGCCGACAAAGATACCTTAAAAAAGGCTTGAGAATAAAGTGAAAACTACTACTAAACCTATGGCTTCAATAATTGATTCTGTATTGTAATACATCAAGTACTGAAACTGAATATATGTATACCTATAGGGAGCAAAACTATTTCATTAGCTCCGGTTAATTTCTTCTTCTACATCGGTTAGCATCTTGGGTTTCCAGAACTGGATGAAATGCCAGTAGAAATCATTTGCCAATCATATATAATGACAAGCACGATTTTTTTTTCATAAAAAAAGTGTTTGAAAACTCTTCTCCTTTGTGATGAGTAAAACTACTCCAAATCTTAATCCGTCTCAGCACACAAAAGACGATTGGCAATCAAGCGTTTTAAGGAAAAATATCAAAGGATGATGTTTCTCTACTAAAAATAAATGGTTTAAAATAAGATTGAATGAGGACAAAGCCCGACCCTTTTTCACATAAGTTTGAGTTTATCGACCATGATCTACCTCTAAAAATAGATGACCTTGATAAAATACAATTTTCAAGACGTCGCGTCACACAAGATACTAAAAAGAAAAAGATAATTTTTTAGAAAACAGCTTAAAATGAAAAGAAGAAACCGGAGAACACACCAGATGGGCCAATTTTGATTCGGTTATAAATTTGAAGAAAATGAACTAAAACTTCATTTAAAACCTTAAATTCCTCCACCAATTTCTCTTTAAATTTAATATAAGCAGGACTTAAAAAGTTTTCCCAAGTTTTAAGAAATTGGAGTTCAAACAATGAACTTCTTTTTTAAGTATAGGATTTTTTTATCCATTGTGTATCGTTTTGATTGGCCTTTTTAAAAGAACTTCTTAATACTTTTTCTTTCTTGACAATTTCTTTCATGAACTTGTATGCGGAACAATTCATTTTCCCTAGAGTTACCCCCAAAATAGTTTCAGATTACGAAAATAATCTAGACAGCCTCATGTATTAAGCAAACCATAAAAAGATTATTTGGGTTGGACCACAACGAGAAATTCATCAATGATGATCTGAATTTAAACTCAAAGGATATTTCATCCAAAAATATCGTTATTCTACAGCGGTAGCAAAGAAAGTCTGACACGTAACTACACCACAATAGATCCTTTTAAAAAGTTCAAATGAAAGGGAAGGGTAAGAAGGGGTATCATATCACAAGATTTCACAACAATTACAATAGCCAATTCAACTCTAAATAAAAAAAACCTCTTCTCTTCGTATTTTCCATCTGGAATGGACGTACATTACACACGAGCCAAAGCCAAGCAAAACTATTGGAATTGAGCACAAGGAATAGAAAAAAAATATTTTGAATGCTATCACTCAACCAAGACATAATAAGCTGACGGGAACAACTTCACGTTTTCTATTATAGAAATGTACCCACATTAAAAAAGAAGAACATAGTTCATTGCTTACAGAAGTCACTTAAAATTACATTGGATTATTTTGTCCTTGTAGTCCACATTCCATTCCTTCAAGTTTTTTTTATGAGATTATGAAAATCATAAATAACAATTTTTTCTACTGCCGCGTTTATGCGTTTATCACTTGCACAGAGCATGAAAAATAAGGAGTCGTGTGCAATATGTAAAGCATAATAAGAAGGACACACTCTAATGAAATATTTGTAGCTTTTTTACAAACAACATCAACTAACTTCATAAGAAGTAGCGTATAGATTTTTTTTCTTGAAGACACTTCTTTTTTCATCACACTCTCCTTCAGACACAAAAGTAATATTTTTTACTCGACTGGTACTTAAATGAACATTAGGACACTTTTTAAACCTAAAACTGGAGCCTGAACGAGCCAAACCTGCAGAAGCAAGTCTAGTATTGAGTAAATGTATCAGTGTTTCAGATAAAAATCTTTACGTAAAAAATATGACACAAGCCCAAAACTAAACCAGACGAAATTTAACGATGCTTAAATGACCTAACCAAGACTTGGAATGAAGTTCAGAATGTTAAAAAATTTGTGGAATGAGTGAAAATAAAACTGTTTAGAAGTCGTACCTTAATGGCCCTTGGTCTGTGCCCCTAATAAAACTACGGTGCTTTTGATTTCAACCAAAGAACTGTTATGTTTAGAGTCGAACGTTTTTTTTAAAGAATGGCAATAAGAAAAACATTTGATTTTTGAGAAATGAAGAGAAACAGAAATTTTACAGCCTTAATTGCACCCTACATTTCACTTTCGTTCACCAAGTGGATATGACTAACTAAACTGAGTTTTGACAACGCAATAAAATGACAATGCTGAAGAAGATGTGCTACCAGAATGATCCCTGCAACATATTATACTACTCAATACTCATTCATTCAATCAGTATAAGTAGGTACTTCTTTTAGATATGAAGTACTCCTCTGCAAGAACTCTACGTATTATGCGTCTTTTTCACTATTTTTCTACGATTCACTTCCTTTCCTTCCTGCTTCCTTATTTTGATTTGAAAAAAGCAAATAAACATTAAGAAAATTTCATTAGAATTGATGGGAACGGAACAATGACAGTTCCACGGTTAAATAATAGATTCGGAAAAGTACAATCAAAATAGGTGTGATCGGATCCAAAGAACGATCCGTATCTACTTCTGATTCTTTTTTTAAAAAACTTCAGAAATTTTCACACGCTCACTATCACCATCAGTTTTTTACCCAGGATTACTATCTATATAAATCACACTAAAAAGAAGCTTCCTAACTTTTCATAAAACTCTGATATTATTGAGTCAACTTGATGAGGATGTAATATGGAGCCACAACCTTAATTTAATTCCACTTCCCATCAAAAGAATTTTTTATATCGCACCTGCTTTTTTAAAACAGGGAAGTAAAAAAAATATTAAAGTTTTTTAAGAGGTAAAAAACTACAAGAATTAAAGTATGATCTTCAGAAATTTTCACACGCTCACTATCACCATCAGTTTTTTACCCAGGATTACTATCTATATAAATCACACTAAAAAGAAGCTTCCTAGCCTTTCATATAACTCTGATATTATTGAGTCAACTTGATGAGGATGTAATATTGAGCCACAACCTTAATTTAATTCCACTTTCCATCAAAAGAATTTTTTATATCGCACCTGCTTTTTTAAAACAGGGAAGTAAAAAAATATTAAAGTTTTTTAAGAGGTAAAAAACTACAAGAATTAAAGTATGATGATGATGTCTCAGAGATTTATTCTTGTGTCCACCTTTATTTTTTACTCCTTAGCTCCCCTCCCTACACAACCACGACCTAAATAAAAAATGAAACATGAAGCAACCTTACGCAAGGAACCCTTATTCATTCCCTTCATCCCTTGAAGAGCTTTGGGTTTCAAGTTCGGAAGGCAGTTTTTTTTGCTTCTTTTTAAAAAATAAGGAAGTTTCAACATTTCCTTGTTGAATCTATAAATAGTGAGCATTTCATCATGCCCATGCGTAAAAATATACGAAAAGGGTCCTTTTCGGGTTCACAATCAACCTAGCCGGTTTTTCCTTTTTTTTTATTGAGCTCTCAACTTTTTTAACAATCTTTCGTAAGAACTCTTGCCAAAATAACTCTCGGCTTAAACACAGAAACATTTATTATTGTTACGATAAGATAAAAAACGAAAAGGGACCAGACCAACATTTATTTCCGTAAAAAATAAAACTTGCTAATCACTCAAAACGAATAATAACACGAATCATCACAAATCAGTTTTTTAACAAATATAATTCCCGGAGATTCTTCTAGTGGCGAAACTCAGATGGGGGATCTAGAATTCCCACGATTTTCACCTTAAAAAACTTCCCCGTCAACTTAAATGCATTCATCACCTGAAATTTTTATTTTAGTTGATTCATTTTTTAAGGTTTGGATATCGATCCCCCAGCGGAATATACTCTTTGGTGAGGGAGATTAATAAAAAATGAAATCATTCCAGTAATTTCCTATTCCTGAGCTTTCTTCATGGTATAGATGAATGACATAAAAAATATCGGAAAAAATTTCTATGCATTCAATGATATTGTAATGATTCTTATTTTTTAAGCAACAAGTCTGAATTGTCAGTTTTGTATGGGAAAATTCTGAGGATTCACCGAAAAATGCTGAGTAGTAAAAAATCACATTGATATTCTCTGACTTTGATTTCTAAAGAATACCTTTCCGGTGGTTTCCTAATTCTTAAAAAATATTTTCTCACGCATATTGTAACTCTGGGTTTACCGTAGGGTATCAATTTTTTACTAGTGGGTGCGGACTATCAATAGAAAGATAGGTATGATTTTTTAAGAAATACACAGACTTTTTTTTACAATTTTTTGTGAAATTTATATCAATTATGAAGCTTTAGTAAAAAGATATGCTAATTACGTTCCCGAAACTTCTCACGAGTTGAATCACAGCGGATTTTTTATAGCAAAATAATAATAATTACACAAAATCCAAACCAAAAATAATTCACGTTGAACTCGGGTTGTCACCAAACACAAAAACTTGAATAATGCAACACAGAAGCAATTTTAAAATAAGCAAATTCACACATACACACAAAAAAACACAATGCAAACAGAAACGGCAAAAAAGAAAAGAAATCGAAAGTAAAAATAGTTGATAAACCGACACTCTCGTTTAGACACAAGTAATCTTGTCATAGTGCACATCACAAAAAAATGCTCATGTTCACGCTGTAACGATTAAACCGAAGACGAAGAAGCTGGAGAAACAAGATGAAGATAAAAAAAGTTGAAGAATCTGAAAACAGGTAGAAGAACTCGTGGTCCGTACAAGTGTACAATCAACACTGAAATGGAACATTAGGTAGGTACACACACCATCTTAAGATAGGAATGAAATGGNAAAAAAAAAGTTGAAGAATCTGAAAACAGGTAGAAGAACTCGTGGTCCGTACAAGTGTACAATCAACACTGAAATGGAACATTAGGTAGGTACACACACCATCTTAAGATAGGAATGAAATGGGCAACGGAAAAGTTGAAACTTTTTCTCTCTCCTCGTACTCGTATCTATCTATCTGACTGATTGTGAGCTTAGCCTGTATGATGATGAGTACGAGATCATCATCTTCAAGATCTTCCAAAGATTCATTTGCCTCTCTGCCTCTTCCTAACTAACTATCCAAACCCAAGCTTTTTCTCAGCAGCTCTATTTAGTTGTGCATGTGCTATACTTACGTCTGAAAAAGTTTTTTATTTTTTGCATGATACTCCAGAACAATTGAGACTGTGCAGCAGTTACATTTTTTTATTTTCCCTGATTTTTTGGTCATTTTTCAGCATTACAGTTCGTTTACTTATGCTGTTATATTACTACCTGCTTGGTATTTTGTGCCTCAGATAAAAAAAATCAAGACATGCGACTTACTTAAGAAAAAAGCATTTTTACTGCCCTGCCACATTTTTCCTATAATAAATAAACACCGTATGCTTTTGCTCCTGCCTTTAAAAAAATATGTGTCTTCTTTTGTGATTGTGCGGCTTACTCTCATTCCTATTACCAGACATAGTTCTGAGTTTTGACACTTACAAAGTTATCCGGCTTTTACTGCCGATGATATTGCTTCCTTGCCTCCTTTCCTCACTTTTGCTCGTTCACGTACTTCAAATCACTTTTCAAAATAGGTATTATTATTGCTTTACGACACTTTTTTGATGATGCTTGTCCTCCGTATCGAAAAGAAACTCGACCAGTTAGCGGCAATATTAAGTGTGCATAGTGGGCACATAGTAAACACGAATTTCTTCGAAAATAAAGAGCCGATCGCGCAATGAACAAAGTAAACTAGTTGATGAAAATGAGTAATATAACAATAATAAAAAGCTACATTATCCCATGCTCAAACGAAAAAGGAAAGGCTGATCTTGTATAAGTACATACCTTACTTACATGCAGAAAATTACGTTATTTCAAGTAGCCAAAGTGAAAAAGCACTAAAAATGAAGCAGGCCAAGCTAGGCCAGGCCAGTCCAAGCAACTTGGTGAGTTGAGTTGAGTTGTGGCGGTGGTGGTGGTGGCTAGTGAATATAATAATAAATGCAGGAACATTGAACACTTTTCAGTTTTTCGTTGAGGAGAATACTATATGAAAGTACATAAGAAGCTCCTGAAAAAAGAGTTTAACAAAGTTGTCATGCATTAACATGGGCTTTTCCCCATTTGCTTTTCCACCACCACCACCACTATCATCAATATATAGTATTAGCAATAACAACACATTTTGTATCAACTTCATTTGAAAAAAGCAAAGCTTGATTCGATTTTGTAGGGAGAAGTCCACACATATTTACTTATTTCTTTTGACTCTGACGTTAGTAAAAAGCACGTTGAGCTGAATTTCAGCGGAAAAAAGTTTTTGCTTTAGCATTAATATCCTTCCTTAGTACTGCACAACACAACACAACCAAAGTTTTTCATCCAATGCANCAAAGTTGTCATGCATTAACATGGGCTTTTCCCCATTTGCTTTTCCACCACCACCACCACTATCATCAATATATAGTAATAGCAATAACAACACATTTTGTATCAACTTCATTTGAAAAAAGCAAAGCTTGATTCGATTTTGTAGGGAGAAGTCCACACATATTTACTTATTTCTTTTGACTCTGACGTTAGTAAAAAGCACGTTGAGCTGAATTTCAGCGGAAAAAAGTTTTTGCTTTAGCATTAATATCCTTCCTTAGTACTGCACAACACAACACATCCAAACTTTTTCATCCAATGCATTGCTTAACAATGGGAAGCTTTGCCCGTATTGCATTGCATTATACGAAGAAAACCCTTTTTTTACTACTCCCAGACAGACTAGAACCATAAACAGAGCCACAGTCAAGTTGCTCACAAGTGTGGTACTCATATTCGTCCGTGTGGCTCACAATGTTGCCGTATGAAAGCAATTCAATACAATCTATTTCAGCAGTAAAGCATTTGAATTGAAAGGTGGTGGTATTATTGTGTATGTAGAAAATGCAATGTTTGGATAGTTCTTTTTTTGCATATGCAAAAATTGCTATTATCGCGGTTAGTTAGTGGAAAACCAAACCACATATTCTGAGATAGAGAAGGAAAAGCGGCAAAACTCTTTCCCAATTTTCGTACACATTGACTCGAGTCGACTGAGCCGTGCAAGCAAGCTAGCTTAAAAAAAAAAACTAAAATGTTTATATCTTGCACCTTCATCATCATGATTATCTGAGGAGGTATCTGCCTTTGGCTCTGAAAACAGAGAAACATTTTATTTTTGCAAAAGAGGAAGAAAGCTAGTGTATGGTAGGTAGTAGAAGTAAGTAGCGAACAAAAACGTTCATCGTCTTCGTCAGCATCGTCGTCATCATCATGATAATAATAACACAATAATGGCTTTTTTTCTTTAGAGTCAGATAAGATGGTGAGGGATGATGATGATGTTTATTCGTTATTCACTATTCTTATTCTGTGACAAGCTGACAAGCAAAGCTAAAGGCGTATTGTTGCCAACCTGGCCCGGTGAAGAGCGAGCAAAAATGTATCAGTCTTCAATTTTTGTTAATGAAGTAAATGGGAATTACTCTGAAATGTTTTTGCTCAATGAAATTGAAGAAGGAGACGGATCTATCCATCCATTAACCTCTGAAGAGGTGGCGGCGGAGGCGGAATTATGCGGATCTAGAGTAAAGTGACTTTACAACATGTCATTAAGCCATCGCTACATTTTTTTACCAACAAAGTTACTGCCAATTTTCAAATTTCACAATGAAATAAATGAGGAATATGTACATACATCAAGTTTATAATGATATTAAGGCAAAACATTCATTCCATTAAGAAAAGGAAGAAAGTCAGAGAAAAAAAAATAGGATCTTAAGGTTACATAGTGCAGCTGTTGCTCTTAAAAAAGGTACAGTATTTTTGCACACCATCGGACTTAACCTCGCTTGCCTTTATTAAATTTAATCTTCTGCCACTACCGCTATAACTTGGCTTGCTTACAGCATTTTATATATGCTAATTACGTATCAGGATGCGAAAAATGTTTTATCAAATTCAATGCAGCTGCTGGAAATGCTAGCTTTGAGGGTGAGGAAGGGGCTATCAAAAACTGAATGAGTTAGAGCAATACAATAATACTAATTTTTTTCAAAACTGCATTTAAATGTTCGCGAAACAGGTCCATTATAAATAATTAAGGAACATGGCATAGGCAGAGCGTTATTATGAATGAACGTTGTTGAATGGGACTCGATGATGTGGTTAAGTATTCTAAAGAAAACGTAAAAAAAACTATGAAAAAAAAGAACTGGGCATCAACCTGGCATTTACACTTAATTTTTTAGCATGCATCACTCCAGTAAACAGGCCCATGTTTGGCGCATTACTCGAGATGATATCATCGAACGTTTTTCATTCACTCGCGAGTAAAACATTTTTTCCATTATTCACAAAAGCTGATAATATGATGAATGCACGAATGAGATCATTTGACCGATTGAAAAGTGTGAAGGATAAAATTGCGAGGGAAAATTACATTCGAAATTAATGTAATTGATACATGCATTACACTTGAAGTAACGAAGTCCATGCCTGTCTACTTCTATCGTGGAATGAATAATGCAAAATTATGTGAGATCTAATAAGTAAAAATGATGCTGCTTCTGATGATGATGATATTATTACTTTGCATCAAGATCATTCCTCTATTATAAACTGAGTCATGGTTAGTCAGTTCCAGACAAGACAGAGTCTAGCAATGCACCTCAAACACGGATACTCCAAAGCTTATGGGATTTTTTTTTTCAATTTAATATTTTTGTTCAAAGTGAGAACGCAACGCAAACTTCAAATTAAGCAGGTTGCTCTTTCTTGTTTTCACAATATGAATTCCAGGAAATAATGAAGACTTCTCAGGAAGTGAAAGGGAAAAACCGGAGTCACGAAAGCAACTGCTCCTTTTGACTGACAGTTCATTCTACGATATTCGATAGGAGTTGAAGAACTTCTTGTTTTTAATACAAGAAGCAACAGCAGCTGCTTGCATCTGGCTTTAAAATTTTTTTATTATGACCAAATAAGAAATGAAATGACCACAGCAGCAGAAAAAGAAAATGGAATGGATCACACAGCAAAAAAAAACTCACATAGCACCATTCACCGAACCATCAACACCACCACTTTACCATTTACACACGACACGACATTGTAATATATAATACAATAATTGGGTTAAATTTGCAAATGATACTTATCTGAAATCTCTCGATTTTTTCCTCACTATTTGCTGCTGCCCACTGTTGTTGCTGTGTGTGTGTTTTTTTAAACTCATATAATGTTGGTTGGTAAGTAGGTTCATGATATGGTTTTTTTTCGGTTCACAAAAATTATTTTGCGAGTAGATAAATGAGCTTTAAAGAAGTTACAATACTTTTCTTTCTTACTAAACCTGAGTGAGAAGTAACCGTCAAAAAATTGTCAGATGCATGCAGAAAAAAATATAGCATAGCACGTTTTCAGTATGAGATGTGATGTGATGCAGTATTGCTCCATGTAAATATACATTTTGCAGAAAGTGCAAACACTGAGCTTTTTTTTCTCTGTGTACATATTGCATTTTAGCATTTCGAATGTCGAATAATAGTCAATAGTAATACAATGTACTACAATCGGTAAAGTAGAGAAATATCCTCTTACTCCTATCTTCTCTCATGTGAGCATTTTTTTTCATCCCATCTTGCTCATTGATATCAACGTATTTATATGACTTGCACTTGATAATAAAAGGATTAAAAGAAGAGGAAAGGTAAAGGGTATAAAAATTTATTGCATGTACTACTTGCTGAGTTCACTAAATATATATGAGAGAAAATTAATATTTTCTTTATCAGGAAGGGGTGATATGCACTTGAGAACACGCCTTTTTTACCTTTTTCAAAAGTTAAAAAAAAGATTAAAGTTTGAGCCCCACGACCACGACGTATGTATAAAGAGTTTACTCAACCTTTCTTCACAGAGAGTTAGTTAGTGAAACAGATTCGCAATTTTGCTACCAAGATTCAAGTGTAAAAATGTAAGCACCTTTAGAATTACAAGAGAAGAGCAAAGGGAAAGATTTTTTTCTTTCTTGAGCAGGTACAATAATAACAAAACCAAACCACCACCATAACATCACATTTCATGTGTAATGTTATGTTGTGTTGTTGCAAAAAAATATCTATCTTGGAGTTTGTCAAGATGATGATGACGAGATGTGACCGACCTTGCACATAGGAAACTGTGTTGGGAAAAGAAGTAAGCGCCAAAATGATCTGCTAACACTGCAAGGATTGTGTTGGGATTGGAGGGAGACGACGCGAAAGCTTTAGGTAGGTACAAATCTACCAATACATGTGTGATGCGCGAAGCGGTGGTGGTGTGGTGGAGTGGAGTGGAGGCAAGCGAGAAGAAGAGTTGCGAATATTGCCATCACAACACAGCCTTCTATTCTGCGAAGCGTATGTGTGGAAAAAAGATCCAAGCTCAGCAGCAGCAGCAGCAGCGTAAATACAATTTCTTCATGAGATGTAAGGAGCGTACACATGTGAGCACGTCATACGAAAAAGTGCAAAAAAGTGTTGTGAGCTTTCATTACTCGTTCGCTCGCTCACTCACTCAAATCATATTAAAATTATGGTAATGTTAAAAAAACGATCGTTGTTATTATGATGATATGAAGTAAGAAGATGTGTGTGCAAAAAAGGTTTCATCAGTCAGTATTACCTCATCCTTCTATCTATGCACACAGTATAATAAGATGAGAAACACGTTCTGTAAACAAGAAGTGAGAGATGAGCAGAAGCCTCTGTACATTTGAGACATTTCGACTACTAGTAGTCCGCGCATGTATGCATACATACGTAGTCAGTGGATTTTCAATAAGAAGAAGGGATTTTTTCTTCTTACTCACTTGCTTATTCCCATTGTCATCATCAAAAATGATCAGCATGCATGCACGCTTCTTTTTATAAACAATTCTTTCCTTCATGAACAAAATCATCTTTTTTGGCTCCAAGAAAAGAGTGCGAGTGTATGGACGGGTAAGATCAATGATCAAGTTAGTAAATGTGAAGCTCTTTTTTTGCTCAAGAAGATCCGTTGGTATCACACAATGAAAGATCCTGATTTCTCTTTGCGCTCTTTCAATCTTGAGATGAGAATAAAAAAATTGAAGCTTCATGCTTGCTTTTTCTTTTCTCTCTTTTCTTTACCAACGGAGATCTTGAAAGAGAATGTACTCTTCTTCTTGGTACTCTGTCAAACTCCAAAGATTTTTTTTTTTTTTGCATGGAAGGCACTCATATGGAATACATTATGGAATCATGTTTTTGCATGCATTTTTTGCATGGATCTTCATAAAAGATGCTAGCGAACTCAAGATGTACTTTTCTCGTATGCTCTCCTCGAGTTCTAAGAAAAGAGCGGTTTGTTTTTTGGCTTCATCTGCTAATCTTGGCAATGATAAAATTTAATTTTTAACGGACAAAACTTTTGCAAAGATGATCATCATCGTGGGTTTTCAAGATGCGGTTGAAGAAAATTATTATGGGATGAAATAATGAAACTCTACCAGGTAAAGCTTTTGCTTTAGATTTTGCTGAGATTTTCTGCCGGTTATGAATAGTGCTATACTGGAAACTCAAGAGGACAGAGTGTTCCAGAGTAAAACCTAAATATCATAAACAAAAGTAATTTGGAAGAGTCTGTTAACTTTAAAGTTTCAATTTTCAAAAAATATAAATTCATCATAACGCAACTCACAGGAAAATTGAATCAAATCAATTATTAGTTTGTAATGAGTTTAATCGTAATCAGTGCTTGAATCTGTACAAACATGGGTTCATCAGAGGAATCAACGGACATTTATATCAGTATTCATACCTTGTCCAAAGCAGGTAAGACAGAAACAATCAAATTGCTTTCGTTGTAAGTGGGCAAGTCACTCTTTTTATATAAAGCAGGATTTTTTTATTTCAATTCAAATACGTTTTGTAGGATGACAGTCCAAAAAACCTGGTCATTTGAGGCAGATGACATAATCGTGATTTTCTTCATTGACAAAGAAAACAAAACCTCTCTGGACGATTGTTCAAAACATAACACTCCTCCATTTGATCTTCGTCAAATTCAAAAGGAGGACCATAAAAAACCAGATACTACATAGAATGAAGCTGTGAGCTTGTGCCCTCATATCTCATTCAAAGGAGATGAATAGGTCAAGAAGAAGCGAAACAGACCCTTCTTGGTTTTCACGATTTTTTTAGAGATAAATGGTAAGACAAGATATTTCAAAGAAGGTATCGATATATGAGCTTCTGTGGGGGTTTGGCTTTATGTCAGATCCAGTTTCTCACAGACACAAGCGACTATGTATGTATGTACTCAACTCATGCTTTACACACTTTCTTCATTTTTTTTCTTGTAGGGAGATTATACACACTTCGTAAAATGCAAACCATACCAGGTCAGAAGGTGATGAATGATGGCCCTTTCTTCGTCTTCTCTTCCCTGACTTCGGAAGAAAAAAAAATTTGGCACGAGGGACAGAATATAAATACACCTTTAATGGGTAGGTAGGTACCTGTTTACATGACCAATAAATTGTTTGTTTGCGTTAAACATATGGTCATTTTACGTTTAATTTTCTTTTAGATCTTCCTTAAATTCAAGTTTTCGATTCGCCTTTTATCGTCGAATACAAATCATGGACATGACCTGACTACACAGCTAAAGTCTAAAATTAATTTATGCTAATTGTATGTATCTATTCTATTTTTGCTTTTACTCATCTATTCATCGAGGTGGCAAGTTTCGTTCGAGGGGCCAACACCTTTCGCTTGATTACCCATTCACCATACTATCACTTATGCTCGACTCGGATCAAGAAATTCAAAATAAGAACGAATCAATGGGACCCTGCTTACTAAATTCATTGAAGGGTACAATTTAAAATGTTTTTGAGCTTTATTTACGTTCTCTGGCAAATTAAATGTGACTGAAACGCAAGAATTATGTATCCTCATTCATGAAACTCATTCTTTGTATTGAAACGCAGTTCAGAGTAGATAACTACTGTTTCTCACATCAACATCAACCTGTGCGGACGAGTACACGTCAAGCCAAGACGGCCACATCAGTTGCGCATGCTCAACCCTTGCAAAGGCTAAACTAAGATTTTGTGGATACACTACACAGAATCATAAAAAACTGGATTGGACGGTCTAATAATCGTAAGCGGAATAATAATATTAATAATAATGATTGATTGCTCGAGAGGAATAAATTAGGGTCATCAGGATCGGTTAATTCAAGAATACTTATTATTACAGCAATAGAGAAAATCAAAAGGAAAATGGATTTCAAGTTCCGCTCCTACTACAGAAGTTAATGGCTTAGGACAATGATGAGTATGATTGAATATTTTTGTAAGATGCTCTGAAGTACCTAATTCGTTTTTTTGGGATTGGGACTTGTATAATTACAATGACCCTCTAGACAGACTGAAGCTCATTTTACAACGATATCCGACAAACGACGCCATCATTCAATCACAATCATGAAAATCTAGTTCAGGATGGATGAAAGAGTAACCCAGTAAGTGTTATAATTATTTTTGTGACCGTTACTACATTTATTTACAAACTACTTACTTTTTTTACCATGATTGCTATTACTCAAAGTTCTTCCTTCTGCTGTTTTTTCAGGCATTAAATATATCCCCACTATGAGTATTGTCATAGATTAATGCAAAATGGATGCAAATTAAGGATATGAAAGAAAAACTGGATTTCGGGTCTGATCAAATTAGCAAGTGATGGATCTGAAGACAATAAGATGAAACAGAAACAACAACAAGAACAACATGTGGGCAATAGTAAGTAAAAAAATGTCACCTGGCCAAAAATAAATATCAATTAGTAGATTGTATATATGGCTGAAAAGAGTGATGCTTCTCGTTTGCTGACTATATTTTTAAAAAATCGGAAGGAAAAAATACTGAATTGAAAAGTTTTTGTATAAATTATTTGAAATTGACAATTGACATATATGTAAGTAGTTAAAGTTTAAACAGTCAATTTGAACAAATGTTTTATTCTTACTTTTAAATTACGGTAGAATGTATAGAAAAATAGGAGGATAACAACAATAGCTCGCTTTTTTCTACGTTTCTCAAGTTTTTTCCCTCGGTTGATTGACTTGTGGTATCTGCCCACTTTTAGAAACCCCGTTGGGCGACTATATTAAATGAACCATTCCTAACTGGGCTCAGAACTCAATTTTATTCTAGAAAAACTTATCGTGTAGTCACGAAACAAAAACTTCTTCCTTCCTATTTCTCATGACAAAAACCTCCTTGTTAAGGAATGATGACTAATACAAACGTTTCTTATCTCTACCGTGTCAAAGAACCAGGCTATCAAAAAACTGTCAGAATATTCAAATCGCATGATGAGCTTTTTTCCTTTACGACTGTTTTCTTTTAATTAAATTTTCATTGAAAAACTTTTCTATTCAAGAAATTGAATGGCTTCCTTCCTTTTTATGTGAACTGTATGGTATAGAACTCAGAAAATTCTCCCGCTGTGACAATTTATCCAGTCATTTTAAACTTTTTCTAAATCAATTGTTAACTGTCGTGTCGGTTCGATTGTGGTTAATTTCCAGTGAAAAGCCATATATCTAATTACAGTTACAACCCGTAATTATGCACACGAGGGCGAATCGAGGTTGGCACTTGCATATGTAATGATACCGATATTTCAAGACGTGAACAAAAGATTGAAATGTATTTTCACTTTGAGACATGCATGACATGGCCGATCCAGCAAAGCAACTCCCCGAAGTGACAACATACTGGGTCGAGCCATAAGTCATGTCATTCTTATGCAGAATGATTTTTTTATTGAACACATCATGGCACTTCGGGTACAAAAGAAAACATTTTTTTTAAATACGGGAGAGCATCACATCACATCACATATCACAGCAAACAATTTGAATATTAAATATCTTCGTGCGTTTATTAGAATTGTATCAATGAAGCAGAAATTTTTATCTTGAATTTGCATAGGAATATTATGTAGATTTAATCATGCCTCATACCTCAATTCAATAGATATACGCACGCACGTTGTGTTTAAATATTCGTGTAATAATGTTATGCATATTTTTTTGCCCACGCATTAAGTATGCTTGTCGCACGTACTATAATGATTATGATTACGGTTACGCATCAGCCCACCTGAATGATAAGGACGGGATGTTAGTGTTATGTGAGTTCTCTCAAATGTTTTGCATATCATTCACGCTTACTCATTCATCAAACACTATTGTGCAGATAAGTCTTTAATTTTTTTCCCTTTCGTTCCATCAATTCCAAAAGTTGCTGTCAATCGCTTTCATTGTCATTTACTACTTTGATATTATTTATGCATTTTTTGTTTGTGTAGGTGCTCGTTTCTAAATTTGATCCATTTCTTTGCACAATGAATCATCAGATGGGTTACAAATTTATTTTAATGTATTATAAAGGGGCACCTTCCTATTTCATTTGCAGGTTTGAATGAGCAAAAAATGTAAATTCAAACCAAATCTAAGATAAACTGTTTCACTTGGTACAAAAAATTATATTAAAATGAAAGGGTTCTTGTTCATTACTAATTTCGAACACTGATGCAAAAAAAAGAAACTAGATCTTTCTATTGATTTTTTTGTTGAGAGTTGAATGAAAGACCCAGTGAGATCGACATATGCACGCTCAGATGCGTACAGGGTTTTTAAAGAAAAAAAGAAACTAGATCTTTCTATTGATTTTTTTGTTGAGAGTTGAATGAAAGACCCAGTGAGATCGACATATGCACGCTCAGATGCGTACAGGGTTTTTTATGAGAAATGTCGATTCAATCTGTATCGATTGATTATGTTCAAAAGTGAGGGTAAAAAGGGTCTTCCTTTTTTAATTTTAATATTGGATTTTAGCGAAATAAGTGTAGAAAAATGCAGATGCATAACAGGCTGTGATGAACGCTAAATACGTTGCTAAAATTTATATTTTGAAAATAATTTTTTTCATATGAAATCAGTTCAACTTTCAACTCAATATTTCTTTGAAAGTCTTGTTAAAAAAATATGGAGACAAATCTGGAAATGTACAGAAGATACGTTCGGTAGAGAAATCAAATTAGTAGTCCTCTCGGAAAAGACAGAGCACGTCAGATATGAGTGTATGCTAAGAGATTTGATTTAAGCCAGCTACGCGACACACTACACCTTCTTATTTGCAAAGAAACACCGAAAAAAATAAATGCCCGGGTATTGGATCATCATGGCTTCCTATTCCTATGCATGTATTTTAATCGGTTGCTGAGGAAAACGAAGAATATTATGAATCGACTAGAAATGATAGGATAGGAGGAAGAAGGAAGCCGGCGAAAATTAGAAAGTATTGAGTTGTGCAATCGTTCAGCTCGAGCTCGGCTCTAGGACTTCTTTAATAATTTTCCATGAGGAAGCAGAAGAAGAGTTGAAACTCCAGCATGTCTGGTAGGTTTGAGCGTGATCAGAACCACAGACACTTTGAGTTCGAGGCTTCCCCTTTTTAGTAAAAATTACACATGGGGAATGAGTAACTAGGTAGAAAAAAAGAGTTGAAGATAGAGAAACTTACTGACGTGATAACCATCCTTTTCCAACTCTTAATAGATCATTTCGTTTCTAGACAACACTGTATTTCATCCTCCACTATTCTTGTAGTCAAAGAGCTTTGCCCGAACCCTTCATTTTCAGGAGGAAGGGGGAGAAAAAAATGTAATGTTTTGTAGTGGAAAAAGGGTTTAGCTTTTTATGCTTCGTTCTGTTTTTATGCTTTTCATAATATTCTTGGCGTGTGCCAGACTGCATGTTCTGCATGCTCCTTAGATGAAAACTTATGAGTAAATGACTGGCTTCATTATAATACGTGGCTCGGCTCAAAACGTCTCTCAAACCACCGCCATCGCCGCCACCACATAGATCGGAATACGAAAACCTAATGGAAATGCATGCATGCATTGTATATGTATTTAGGTATTGAACTTTTTTCAGTTAGGATAGGGTTGTTGTGATTATAAGGGAGAAATTAAAACACAGAAACATGGCTGGAATTGGAAGAAGTAACGATTGTGTATAAAAAGTTTTGTGAAGAGAAAGTAAAATTGAGATGACGATGATGATGAACAGGCTTGCATTGCAATAATGGCTTCCTACCGAAAAAATAATAATAGCTGGAGCGATTATATATATTGATCATTATTTTACCACGGGAGGGGAACTCTATTGTTTTACAGAAGTTTTAGTAGTTTAGTCTACGCCATTGTTTAGAATCTGAATCCTCCATGGCCACACCGAAATGTATGTGCCTGTGTCTCTGCTTGAAAAGCGTATAAAACTCTTTGCATTTCTCATAAATTTCAAACGAGGATAAATATACGTAAATGCTGGGATTATTGTATCGCCAAGCTGTCTGGCGAGGGTAAAAACTTTTACGTTTACGGGGATAACCATTTCTTTTTATAGTATTTTACTAATGAAATGAATGGCAGCTTTCGATATAATTAATGGGAAAGTCACGCTTAATGAGAATAGCGAAAATGCTCAAGTCTGTAACTAACAATTTTTTCTTTCTCATTTCCATATCACAAACAGTTAAAAATGCAGGAGTATAACATATACGACTTAATTGCATTAATTATTAAATTTTTTACTTATAGAAGCTTTAATACAACAACCCCAAAAATCTTAGGTGGCTGATAGTATATTTTCATGTACTAAAGGGTTAACAAACTATGCAATAATAAACTAGTGAAATACGTAGGTACAAAACCCAAATACTTTGTTATTTGAAATTCTTAAAATATTTTCCTAAATATGCATGATGCACGCACTTAATTGTTGCAATTTAGTAGTTAATGTTATTTCAACCATGTGATGTGG
>JAHZMX010000665.1:0-33682 GCA_027743895.1 Seira musarum | reverse complement strand
TTAAGTTCTTTTTGATGTTTCTTTTATGGAGGAGGTGGTAACATATTTTTTGAAATATGGCTTATTCTCTCCTTCTCACACTGTAAGTATTGGTATTAACTCCCCTTGAGAAACGCATTTCTTTATTCTAATTCAGCAATAACAACGCACTTTCATTTCATATCCGCTTTACAGACTGTAAAGTCTCTTCCCTACAAATTCAGTTACTACTGAAAGTGAGCCAGTTGCCAGTTCATTCTCATCTGAATGAAGGCAGAGAACCAGGTATCATCGTCATCATCGTCGTGCCGCCACTGCTTGACGCACGTTACATTGCTTTCGTTTACTTTTAATGCTGTAATAATAATGATGATACTCTTACGATGATGATAATGATGACGCTCATAAATGAACGAAAGAGACAATAATTTTTTTAAGAAAAAAGTACACAAAAAGGGAAAATATGAAATGTCGCTAATGAGCTGTTGTATTTATGATGACGATGTGATGATGATGATAATAATGATGCGAGCATAGACCCTCTCTCGCAGACTATTGTAAAGTATCAAAAACTGCATGTACTACTCAAGTACTTATCATTATTATTATGTGACTTAATATTTTTTCTGCTTTTTTGGTCTCATTTTTGGCCATCACTCATGCATGTTATGTTTCGCTTCTCTCGTGGCACCACACACACAGGCAGCTCACATAGCCTTGATAGAGGCAATGATGGGGCTATTTGCGAAAGAGATTTTAGGACGGGATCGCATCGCAGCAACGCTCAGGAGCTTTGGTAGAGTTATTGATCCAGGTGAGTTTGATGACTGCAAGTAAAAAGATGATTTTTTACTACTTCTACTAGAATACTACTGCCCTAAATTTTGAACATAATAATGACAAAAAACATTCGTACACACATTCGCATGTGCTGTGCTTAAAGATGTTAACACCTGTTCGATTTCAAATTTGACATAGATTCTTGAACGCAACGAACGAAACTGCATTCATTTATGATTTTCACGATGCACTTTATCGTCTAATCTATGCACTTTTAATAATGAAATGGGCGTTTTTAGACCATTTTTTACTCATTACTTCTGCTGATGCATATTCTCTTCTCTAGACACTAACTCGCCTGAACGCCTTGTCATCAGCTGGATAAATACTGCCGTTACCACCCTCAGGTCCTACATTTTGAGTAATGCACCACCGCAGCTGGTAAGACGATTTTAAATGATCTATTCATAATATGATGTTGTTGCTGTACAGAAAACTTTCCTTGTTTATTGCCTGTTTTTATCGTATGTTATTTTATTTAATTTGCTATGCTAGTTTATGCCATCCTTTCATTCATCACGGTTGACCATCTTCATTCGTAATTTTGAAAAGAATCTGCAACTCAAAAAATAGGATTACGCCCATATGCTATCGAAAAAAAGTTCGCACCATAACGTTTAAACCGCTATTATTCAGATTTTCACGGTTATTAATCTTGACCATTGAAAGACCGCCAGTATGGATTTTTATAGAACTGATGCATGATTGCATTGATGGTGGTAAATAGATCGTTTACAGAAATTTACGGCAAACACCACGATTATCATTCTTTTCCTTAGAATCGCAGATGCCACACAACTTCATACAAAGCGAGTTCAGTATGCCCCGTTTTCCTTGATTGTGATATAAGTAAGAAAGCACATGATTCTGGTTTTTGTTTGCTTTGAAAACTGACGACCTAATTTTAACAAAAGCCGAATCAAGCACAACTGGTGCATTCATTTAGAGCATCTTTACCCAAAACTTGACAGTACGACTTTGCCTCAATTTGTCTAAATGAAAACCATCAACCATCTCGTCAAAAGGCAATGTTTTAGCAATATCCTTGATATAAAAAAAAAACAGAAATTGACACACGCAATATTTTGGAAATTCTTGTGCATGACTTATTGCCATTAGGTATAATTAATCAATTTGACGAAAGTCTTTATTTTGCAAAATGTTTCGTGGTATCTGGTTTCTTTGAAGGAAGTATGGCTTTCAAAATGCATACAACTACCACATCGCTGGTGTACTTCATTTATGTAAAAGCAAAAATTTATTTACACTTGGCATGACTGGAAAATGAAAGTTGACACACATTCAATACGAATAGAAAAATGTAAATTTCGTTTTCTGCTCCTTAACTTAACTCTTCCCATTAATTAATGGTTTATGCTTTTTTTTACTTAATTTTAAACACTTTTTAATACCTCGTTTTAGTGCAATCTTCAGGAGATGTGCATTGTCAGTATTTAAAAATTCTTTTTTGAAACATGTGAGAAAAACTAGAGCATATCGAATCCTTCATTAATAAAAATTTATCATTATTATATAGCTGGCAGTCGCAGAGTAACTTATTCTTCAAACGGGGAGTGATTTGCCTTGTTACTTATAGTTAGATCAAAAACGTCATTGCTCTTCCCACGGTGGGAAACCAATTTGGCTATTTAAAGCTAAAATTATTAATAAAAAATCCTTGAAAAATTATGAAAACTATATACTTTTGCCGGCGCAAAAACTACATCAATCTCAAGGTATGATCCTGAATAGTAGTGCAAATTGGTTTGACAATTCATTCTCAAAAGGTACTTTTTTCGTTTTTCACTTATGCAAATCAATACATAATGTTCGATACTTAATAGACTGTCAAAGGTAAACTAGTTTCTATCCTCATAAGATTGAGTGATGGGTAAATTGGCATTATTCCTTAATTTGGGGCTAACCTATTAATTGAAACATGTGCTTCTTTGTCAACTTGAGATATTGAAAATGTAGGTAGGTACTTATGAGTATTCATAGAATCAAGTCCCAAAGAACAAAAAGATTGACCTAAAGCACACCCACATTCAGACGTTTAATTACTTACGTAACTATTAAGTCAACACCTTAGTTGATATTTAACGAATGGTAAGGAGGGATAAAATGTGACACGTCAGTACCCATTATGCAGACAATGAAAAGAATGCAGTTGATAGATAATGGGCAGGTAATTATTGTTGTTTGTCCTTCCTTGTTTTCAAATTATAAATGCCGTAATGAATGAAATATTTTATCCGCAAATCATTAGTATGACTGAGAAAAAGGAAACTATCGTTTTCATTATAGCCATAATTTTTATCCCTTATTATGTATTCACAATTGAAGATGCCACCATGCACATAAAGTACCTATGTCAGTCATTATTAGCACATTTACTTTATTCACTTTATTAAAATCAATTTGAGATAAATGCGCGACTAAAATTTTAGCTGAATTCAACATAAAATTGGTATTCAAGAAAGAGTAAAACCTAGTCACCTAGTTTATGCTAAACAAAGGAATTTCAATTTTACTCCAATGTAGATAATTATCCACGAGGGCTGCATAATTCCTCGCCACTCGTTCACCGATATGCACAGTAATTACGGATTGTGTAATATACACATCATTGCAATAAAACGTCCACGATAGATGATAATTATGCCTTAGAATGTGGGTTTGAGATTGGTATGAGATTTTTGTAAAAAGGACGTGTAATTTTTTAAAAAATATGAAGCCATGTTTAAGAAAATGCTGCATTGCAATGCAATCAACCCATATTGTTTAGGACTCAGTCCTTACATGTTATGCATTTCAATTTGAACAAGTTTTTTTTTTAATAAGTGGCTGTACTTCTCTGATTTTTTTTTCTTCTTTTTATTCCACAGCCTGCAAATAAAATAACACGCTGGCTTAATCTCCCGGAAGTTGGTGAAATTCGCGATCTTTGTGATGGAGTGGGGATGTGTGCATTATTTGCTCTATACTGCTCAAATGATCTTAAGATTGAAGAAATCTCCGTTCCTGAACCTGGCGACACCTTGACCATTTATGATTCGATTACAAATCACTCTCTAGTGCAGAAATTATGCGAAGACCTGTTTCCTGAGCCGATTTACCATCTTTGTGTTACTGACTTTTTGTATATTCATGGATGTATGAAGCAGAATATTTTATGCTTTCTTGTCGACCTTTTTGTTCATTTAGAGATTAATCCTATTCTTAGAGTTAATAGGCTCACACATGTTCCCATTCGTGTAGAACTTTAAGTGTGAAACTCAATTAAGAACATCTATAAGCCTCATCAGATCATCATAGATTAATCCGCCTATGATAATTTTTCGAAATCGCAGAATACTTATTTTTCGCTTTGTGACATGACATATGTATGTCCTGTATCATGTAGTAAATTGCTACATGGTTTACAGATGCTTCCAACATAACAATTACTTTTATTGCAAGTATTAAATTATTAGAATCATTAATACGTGCTGCTTTCTTTAATTTTGAGTCAGAGTAAAGCAGCTAGCCAAAGTTGTTCTCGTCAAAGTTTTCAAAACTTCTACATATTTTTCTGTAAAAAAAAAGGTTGCACTGCTCAAAATTGATTAAATTTTTTGTAATATTTACTTATTGCTGCTATTTAAGATGAACGAACTGTAATTTAGCGTAAACCTTAAAATCCAGCTTGGATATAGTTAAAGCCAAATAAAACGTTCTATGATCAATAATAATAATAATGTTTTTATATGAAAACATGAAGACCGTTGCATCCGACATTTTATCATTTGCGTCAGCAATTTATGTATACATAGATATTTTTGATATTATTCCTAAATTTTCTTCAAAGTAAGTGTCCTGTTACAATTATTACTTTGCTTCGTGGTGACATGGGAGAAGGAAGATCTTATTTCAATTTATTTTTTCATGAATCTTTGATCACAAATGAGTATAGGTAGGAGGTGAAATGTGTAAGAACATCTGTTACAATTTTTCAAAGGAAAAATAAAATTCGTAAAAAAAGAAAGTCGTCATTTTTAATACAAACAGAACAACAAAGCCGGATATTCTAATTCTTTGTTACCTCCGTACGCCTCTGTAACATACAAAACATACACTGCAAAGGGCTGAAGTTATTAAACCCAGCAGACGCTCTTTTAATCACAGCTCACGTTGTACTGAAAATGTAAAATCTGTGTAGGGGATCCCACCTCTTACACTCAACTCTTTGGGATTTCGCAATGCTTGTCTAATCTGCTCCTTAAATTATAAGCATACAATAAAGGTTCTTTTCTACCTGATTCTTATTATTGAAATTGACAGTGAAAACTTTACACGTCATAATAATGCTCTTAATACATGTTATGCTTATTACATACAGACTTCTTTAAAGAATTTAAATTATGAGAAAGCCGCAACGATAGACAACTTTCTTTACTGACGACCAAATCCAAAATAGAATATGAAACATTCTAACTCAATCAAACCATGAGTCCACGAGTCAAATTTTGTAATCAATATTAGAAGTAAAAAAATCGAATACAAATTATGAAACCCTCCTTAAGTTTACGATTGTTAATTGTTTTAAGATGTTTCGCAATAATTGCATATTTTTTATTGGAAAGGTTTAAAAATAGATTGTGTGGAAATTGTGTGGAACTGAATCACAGGAAACGTTTATTTTTGTACAAAAAACGAAAAGTAACACATCTGCGACTTATTCATCCAATAATGAACACCACATCATCGCTTCTAATCATCATTAGCAGACACCTACCAAAATTTGACAATATTTTCCCACCGCAAGGCTGTTGGACACCCACGCGACAGGAAATAATAGAACACACGAGTGGGTTACAGAATTTCGCACGAGTAGGTAGCCGCAAAACATATTATTCGGTGAAATTCTTGAATGTAGTAGCTATGCCATAAGAAGAATGAATTCAAATTCAAACGATGTCATTACTAGGATCAGTGACATTTTTATGCTTATTTTTCACGGTATTTGAATGAAGCTATCTTCAAATGTCAAAAGATCAGCCACAGATTTTATATGGATGAAGTTGCTTTCTACCACCACCTTTTCATCCTGCCTAAACATATTTCACATATTACTCTCTGGAAGGTTTAAAAGAAAATTTCGAGATTTTGTAATATAAGGATGAGCTGAAGGCACTCAAACTCCAGTAGTCTTTCGCCTGCTCCAGCTTCGACAACAGGTTTGTCCTGTTTTCCTGCAGAAGTCATTTTTGAAATTTTTTCATCTCAAAATATACTTGGTTCGTATTGCCCCACTTGTGATTTCTGGAATGGTTTATAAAATATCCTGAAAACAAAAAAGTGTACCTAGTAAACTGGTAGATATTATCAAATATCTGAGGAAATCTTTCTGGCTTTTCACTCAATAATGTTGTCTTTTCTCCATGTGTTTCAACTGCTTATCATTTCTGTGGTCTTCGTGTCTGGTTGCTTCATTACGAATTGCCCACCAGGAGGGAAACGATCAGACACGGAGGAAAAAACGCATCAGGTTTACAGCAATTTACTCATCTGAGACTAATTGATTTGAGAATGATTCTTTAATACAACGAAAAAATTTCTTTTTTGAAAAGTGCGAACAATGCGGACCTCCAGGTTTGGGTGGTAGATGCTATGGACCGCAGATATGCTGCTCGCCGCAGTTCGGTTGCCTCATCGGAGGTTCTATAACTGGAACATGTCAACGGGAAGCTAGGTCTCCGTCCTTATGCCACAATCCAGCCGCGAGCTGTGACGGAAGTGCTGAGACTGGACCGATTAACGGACAATGTGCCGCGCTTGGGTTATGCTGCACGCCAGGTACAATATTACATACATATTAACTTTGTGCTGATGTTTTAGAAGTTTGTTCTTGATTGGATGTTGAAATTATTTGTAGAAACTTGTACCCTTGACGAGGATTGCACTAGTTCAACTTTAGCCAACACTGGAAATGGACATCATGGACCTGCACCAATGCATCGCCTATCTGATCTATCTGAGCCCGAAAGCATCATTCCACTGGTTCATGCACCCGTTGACGCCTGGTTCTACAGAAGATTGATTCATTCGAAAGCAAAACTTTTGAATGGAGCTGATGGCAAAACTGTGTCTGAAATGGATGTAGCACCTCCATCTTTGCCCCAAGGGCCACCCTATTTTCCCGCAGGACCTCCTCGACTTGCAGACTACTTTTGAGAGTAACATAACGTCTTTGAACATAATGAATGGAGCAATGGTATTAGCGAATTAAAGAAAAAGAAAACTTTCGAATCGGAAAAACTTTTTTCGTAGAAGATTTGTTCTAGTCATAGTCAAAACTAGATTTTAATATACATCAAACCTAACAAATGGGTGGATAAACTTAGTAAATTGTGAAGAAAAAAATATAATGAGTCTCGATTTATGAATTTCGATACGAGATGAACCTGTTGTTGGATTCGCTAATTTTGTAAAAAAAAGAAGATAATATGTGGAAAGATTGAGTTCATTTTCCTTGATTATGAACAGATTAAAAAGAAAATGTTAGAATTATTTGTATAATTTAGTCAAATTAAAGATATTCCTAAATTGCGATTCAATTAATACTGCATCCACCGGAATGATTATTTTCTCTCGAACGCATATGATGCCTGTCGCGGAATGCCTGTCATAATCATTTCAATATCTTATCAATGGAGGAGGTCTACAAATATTTTGGACAGTAAACGGGATTGGGGCAGAACGAAACCCAAAGAATTAATTATTATTCCACCATCGTAAAGTTGATATTTAATATTTAATTAAGCGTTAAATACTAATCAATAGCGATGTTTACTCACTATCATAGAAATGGTAAAGCAAGAATGTATTTATGACCTTTAAAACGGAAATCAGACAGAAGCATACATATACATGGTAGAATATTAGTACTTTAGGTTTATTTTTCACCACTTCTTCATATCGCAAAAAACAAAAAAATGATTATCATAAATAAGATAATAAACTTGGAAGAGCACCCTAGTATTTGAATTTGTAGTCCGGTTATACCTGGAGCATTGCTGGAATTTTAATAAAAATGAAGAATTAGTCAAGAATACTTTTGTAAAAAAATAAATTTAATTGGCAACTAACTAGTCAGCAGTGATGGCGTTTCCTTTTGGGGCAGCAAAACGGAGGTGGACAAGGTGGCGGACAAGGTGGTGGACAAGGTGGTGGACATGGGGGAGGCGGACAACATTTTGGAGGTGGAACACAGCATTGATCATGACCATGATGATGCCTATGTGATGAACTGCCGTCGTCCTCATCAGGAAAGTTTTGAGCATGGTCGCAACACGGGGGTGGCGGTGGGCAACATTTGGGAGGTGGTGGAATGCAGCATTTCGGTGGAGGGCAAGGAGGGGGGCAAGAAGGAGGGCAAGGAGGAGGGCAAGGAGGAGAGCAAGGAGGAGGGCAAGGAGGAGGGGGACAAGGAGGAGGGGGACAAGGAGGAGGACAACATTTTGGAGGCGGGGGAATACAGCATTTCGGTGGAGGACAAGGAGGGGGGCAACAAATTGGCGGTGGACAGCAATTATGGCTGCGTTTCCTTCGACGTGGCATTGGCATACAGCATTCTACGTATGCTCCATAGCCTTCATGATGATGATGGCCGTGTCGACCACCAGTTTGGTTTCCACGATTCTTTCCATATATTTCAGTCTGAGTTGAAGTTGATCCTTGACCTCCACTCCCTGACTCCGTGTTTGTGCCGATAGAATCACTTCTTCCTGAACTTTTTCCAGCTTGAGTTTTTTTGGATTTTGGGGACTTTTTATTATTGCTTGATGATTCACTCTCATCGCTATCGTCTTCATCACTCCCGGACTCACTATCACTTTCTTCGTCACTATCACTGCCACTTTCATCACTGGAACTTCCCCCTCCCCCTCCTTTACCTCCCTTTCCGCCCTTTGCTCTGACTCCAGAACTCTTTCCACCTCTGCCAGACGCACCTCCGCCGAGTCTACTACCGCTTTTTGCACTTGGTGATGCACTCCTACCTCTTGCACCGCTTGCTGGACTTCTACTTCCAATCTTTCCACTTGCACTGCGACTCAGAGGCCGACTACCACCACCACCACTGCGACCTCCGGCTCCGTGACCATGACCTCGACCTAACCCTCCATGGCTACTACTTAAATTGGCTTTACTACCAGCACCACCATGTGGCCACCCACCTTGACATGGATAAAAGAAAGATAGAATCAAAGTTCAACCATCTCACATATTTAAAAATTAATCATTACTAATTTAAACAAAACCTCCGCCCCCTCCGGGAGCTCCTGAACCCCTGCCCCTCCCAGACACGGGCCACAAGCGATTCAAACCTGTGCTTGATCCACCCATATTTGGCCGACTTTGAGATCTGCTTGCGCCTCCAGCCCCAAGAAGAGCTGCAGATGCCGCCTTACTAGGTCCACCGGACCTACCGCCAGCACCGCCGTGCCATCCAGCACCACCCGATCTACCACCACCGCCGCCACTAGCGCCACCACCATGACCTGGCCTTCTACCAGCGCCACCACCATGACCTGGCCTACTGTCAGCGCCGTCACCATGACCTGGCCTACTGCCACCTTCCACCACCTGGACCTGATCTACCGCTTGCGCCGCCGCCTGGACCTGATATACCGCTTGTGCCGCCGCCTGGACCTGATCTACCGCTTGCGCCGCCGCCTGGACCTGATATACCGCTTGTGCCGCCGCCTGGACCTGATCTACCGCTTGTGCCGCCGCCTGGACCTGATCTAGCGCTTGCGCCGCCGCCTGGACCTGATCTACCGCTTGTGCCGCCGCCTGGACCTGATCTAGCGCTTGTGCCGCCGCCTGGACCTGATCTAGCGCTTGCGCCGCCGCCTGGACCTGATCTATCCCCAGTTCCGGGTCTACTACCTGCACCCACATGGGTAGCTGATCTGCTAGGCCCTGCTCCTGAATAAAATTAACTTGTTATGCCTAAGATGCCAAATTCCTAAATTCAAAACAACTGAATAGATGAACTGGAATAACCTGGCTTTGATCCTAGACCACCTCTACTTTCACTTTTGTTGTTGTTGTTCTTTGACGAATCAGCCTTTGGTGGAGGTTTCGCCGTAGCTTTCGATTTATTTGCTGCACCCACGTTATGTTTACTTGCTGTATTATCAGGTTTGCTTGCTTTATTATCAGGTTTGCTTGCTTTATTATCAGGTTTGCTTGGCTTCGGTTCAGGTTTTTTTGGGGGTGGTGCAGCCGGCTTTGGTGGTGGTGCAGCCGGCTTTGGTGGTGGTGCAGCCGGCTTTGGTGGTGGCTCTAAAAAGAACCCATGGATTTTTTCTTTAAGTTCATGTGTTTTTTTTGAAATATTTATTGGGTGGATTTTATTTTACTATTTGCCGGTGGCTTTGGAGGATGCTTCCCAACTTTATCTCTTCCATCATTTGAGGAACTTGAAGACGATGATAGCAGGAGACCCGGATATGCAACCACTACCATATCTGCAGGTTTTGCTCTGTCGCTAAATGGGAGTCTCAAATCGGACGGTGGCCAATCAATATCTGGAGTTTGATTAAATTGTGATTAATTTTACCGAATTGTCTAGAATGAGCAAACCACTTAACTTACGCTCTTCATGTAATATTTCTCCAGCATTTTCCAGTCCGTAGTTTACTCCATCCCCATCTGCAGCCTCTTTTATCTCTTTATCTCTCTTGTTCCTTTTATTGCTGTCCTCCACAACAAGTTTTGATTCTTTTTTGGGAACATAAATCTTCTCGTCGCTGTACCTCCTCCTTGAACGTTTCCGCTTTAATTTGTGCCGGTCTTCATGATGCTTGTGATGGTGATGATGATGATGGTGATGATGCCGATGTCTTTGGCTGGACGGGTGAGTGTTTCCATCGTCCAAACCGATTGAGATGAATCCTCCCACAAGCTTTCGACTTGGGGCAACATAAGACATAAAAGGTTCCGGTTCTCTCGCTGGCAAAACTCGTGTTGCGGCGCTGGTTGGCGTTAGCCTTTTACCTTGTGTCAATCCGGGTATGAGTTTACTTCGCGGCTTGGAATACACGAAGGAATCATCGCTGTTTGCTTCGTGAATAAGCCTCGAAAGAGTAATGGAAGTCTCATCAGCTTTGGAACCCTTGACTGTGTAGTGGACATGTTTAGAGTGTTTCTTATGGGGCATAACAGGGGACGGTTGGTAGACATCAATATCTGATGATTTTATAAATGACTAAAATTTTGAGGATTTATGGACCACATGTTTTGTGAGCACTGAAAATTTTGATAAACTCTTGATTAAAATATGAACCCCTTATTTCGCTAGCTCACGACAAAGCAATTTTACACGAACCAAGTGCGAATGAAATTAATTGTAAAAATAATATTACGCATTTTTTTTTGTTAATGTTTCCAATGCAATGTAATCTGAAGTGCAAACAATGTATGAATGGAATCTACTGAACCCAGCCTACTCAAAAGCGAACTGCAGAAAGCAGTGAAAACACAAACTTTTTAAATGGAATCTAAAATTCAATTAAATGGATACAAAAAAAAACAGATAAGGATAAAAAATGGAGTAAGATGTAGAAAACAATGTAAAGATTCACTGGCTTAATATGATTTGCGAGCAGTAGCAGACGAGAAACTCGTATTGAAATACCTGCAAATAAAATTCATTAAAACATTTTTTGGCATCTGGTCATTCTGCCTTTAGCATTTGATAATACACAGCCGCAAAACATCAAAGTTAATTTTAAAGAGCAAGAAATTAAAGTGTAGAACACTCATTTCCGAACAAATAAAGTTAGTGCCTTGAGTAAGACAAAACATGAGCAAAACGTCCCTATGAAGTTCAAGTTCATCATAGTTCCCTATGATTCCTTCAAATGCACCCTGTTCTATTTCAGCGAAACGGTACTTAAAATTGATTTAAAATCAAATCAATCAATAAATTATTTCTGGAAATCACAAAAAAATATGCGCCCATTTACAAAGCGTGGAATTCAGAAGCATTCGAAACATTCTGTCCAGTCTGTGAATCAAAGAAACAAAGGCTCAAAGATCACCAAAAGGAACAAGATGAGTGAAGGCTGTGGCAGCAGCTAACCTACACTAATAGATGTGTTCCATGGCGGAGGTAAAAAAAATGGTATTAGAGAAAAGGCTCATGAAGCAAAGATTATCTTCATTTCCTTCAATCTTCTGCCACCCACGTCATAACTGTTTCAAGAGCTTTCGTGGATATTATGAGCAGTAAGAAGGGAAATGATGGATTGCTGATGAATTACTGTGATTCAACCTTTCATAACCTATCACCTTCCGTCCATTCGAAACTGCATTATGGCATCACTAAACTCTGTACAGCGATCCGTGGAAGAATCCATTAATCAATTTAATAAAACAATACTAACTGGACATTACATGATTATGATGCCATTATTCATTGATTGCTCCAATGTTATGATGATATGACATATTCATGAAAGTTGCAGAAATTTTGCCCGTTGTGACTGTCTGACTGAAATGGATGCATCAATAAAACAAAAATTTGCAGAGTTCATTACCCCCATTATAAAACTGTCTATAAATCTATGATTCAGTTTCTATCCGTATTTTAGTACTTTGGAGGATATTCAACGAGAAATAATCTTTCTCGTTTTTGGAGAAAGAGGAGGATTACTGACCGAGTTTCGAATTTGAAGAGTATACATTTCAAAATGTGGTGGCCAAAGTCATTGGTTATTTTAGTGCTGGGAGTGGTACACATTTCGAACGTATGTAAAAAAATTAACATACGTATTTGTTACACAGGGGGATAGCAAAGTATGTACAAAAAATTATTTCTCATATTACATAGGCAAATGACGACGGCATTTTCAAATTATTCCTGGAAGCAACCCCTAGATTTCCTGAAATTAAACCCCCAGAAATCCTGATCCAGGAAGATCAAAGTCGAGCAAAAGTGGAAGTTCTAAATGCTACATCAAACTTCAATCCTACACCAGGTTCCGCAAAACTCACATTATTGGGGCACATTGAGACGAAACATTTTGGTATATATGTAGACTTTGATGATCTTTTTAGGATGCAGCGTAAATAGAACTGATTTAAGAGCTGGAGACTTTGGTATCATCCTTACTCCAAACTACCCTAGGGCGTACCCAGCCAATCAAGCATGTCAATGGTATCTTGAGGTACGCCGGATATGAATTTTTTCCCCAATCAGTGGAGGAGATTTTTTTTAAATATTTTTTTTGGAATACCTAACCAACTTCTCTCTCTTTTAGAGCGAACCAGGTACCAGAATCGAAACGACAGTTTTCGACCTGTATACACAACCTTGGTTCTTCACCTACTTTGACTATGTACAATTTACGACAGATGGAAATTTTACCAATGCCGAAAGGTAAGGTACTACCTACTATTTATTTTTAAATTCATACTGAAGTTACATTAACTTTCCGATTTACGGAAAGAGTAATCCCACACTTGTCTACTATGAAATGAGAATTTTCTTTGTTGGCAAATAATTTTAGAAACATTTATTGACAGAATGGCAGGAGATCTCAATTCACGCACACCATTTACCATTGTTTCAAAGCAAAATAAAATGGGAATCCGATTCCGTTCCTCTGCACTATTTAACTTCAGAGGATTAAAATTGCAATATTTGGTAAGCAAATTGTGTAACGCTATATCCAGAGAAATTTGATACTAGATGAAAAAAATGCTTGTTACAAATAATGATGGTGTAGGCGTGAGTCTAAAAGCACAATACTGTCCTTGCTATCATTGAATTGTATTTTTGGAACAAAAAATCACAGTGTGTTTCTTTGCATTAGGTAAGACCAACTGATCCTCAGAAAGCTCAGGAAAATTACGTGACACCTTTTGATGGAATCTGTGGACAATCTGACGTTTTGGCAATGGATGATTCCAGCACTCAAAAGCCCTCTCTACCTGGGATTCTCCCTGAGTATCCAGTAGTAGGACCACAACAACCAATGCCCACAACATCGACTGAAAATTTGCTTAAGCATGTCCTTGGAGATCGAACAACGCCATCAGGCCCACTCTATCTTCCCCCGTTTGTTCCAATCCGTCAAGGACAGATTGGAAGCGTGTAAGTTACTCCTCCAAGAAACAACATACGTATGTACTTCTATTTACGGGAAAATTTACAACTTTACTGTGATACAGTGCCGAGGGGCAACGTGATACACTTGATGAAAAAATTGTTGGACCCGGCGAGGCTCCAGCGGGTGCTTTCCCATGGATGGTTGCTCTCCTGATTGATCAAAGGTGAAAAAAATTATGATCACATTCTCCCATATTCCATAAGGAACCAAATGAAACTCCCAAGAATAATGACATTTGTTTCGTTTAAAACAGACAATTTTGCGGAGGCAGTTTAATTGACAATGTTCATGTACTCACCGGTATAGTGATCACGTTTAAATTATTGTTAAAACTAAAACAATTGGACTTCATAAAGCATTAAAATGTCCATTTATTATATAGCGGCCCATTGCACGGATGGTGCAGACAAGATTGTAGCTGTAGTAGGAACAAACAGTCTCAAAAACCCAGACCCCGGTAGAAAAATTTTCAACATTTCTAGGGATGCCATTTTCCAGCACCCACATTACAATCCAAACACAATTGCAAACGACTTGGCTATTTTGCGTCTTCCCGAACGAGTTGAATTCACAGGTAAGAAAACGACATTTTTATGGAGCCCATTAATTCATGGTGAATATAATTCGTTTTCATATTGAAACACCCGTAGACAAAATCAGACCAGTCTGTCTTCCAAACAGATTTTACAGTTCTGATACCTTCAGGCAAAAACTTGTTCGTGTGTCTGGATGGGGAAAACCAGGAGATGGTAATTAATGAATGGATAACTTAATATGTATCATTGCAATCAGAGAACTTTATTCACTTTATTCAGAACAAATGCATATTTGCTTTAGCTTCACCGAGTATTAACTATCAACTTAAAAACATCACAATCGCTGTAATGTCAAATGGACATTGCCGACACGTGTTCAGAGGAATCGTCACCGGAAACCAGATTTGCACGGCGTCTAAAACTACTGTCTCTCCTTGCCGTGGCGATAGTGGCGGACCTCTCGGTATCATTAACATTAATTAATTAATATTACTTTCTGTATCATGATTACTCAATTTCAATAATTTATCTTTAGTTTTGCGCCAGCACGCGCCTAATGGTCAACCCTTTTACATGCAAGTTGGCATTGTCTCGTTCGGGGGAAATTCTTGTGAGCAAGGGCTTCCAGTAGGATATAGTAGAATTACTGCCTTCTTTGATTACATTTCACAAGTAACGGGAAGAGTTTTCTAGAATTGCCAACTTTTTGTAGAAAATGAGCTCTTATTGTAAAAAACGGTTTTTATGAAAAAAAAAAATACAAAGATGGCAAAATGGTTTTGAATGTATAAAATGTAATACATATACATACATACACCTTGGCTTAGCAGCAATAATAACGCTACGTAGAAGTTAATATTTTTCATTTTATAAGTAACATCTCAGATCAAAGTTCATACATGACAGAATAAGTTTGTAGCAATAAACAATAATGCGATGCATATATTTTAATTTGCACGTGTGGTCACGCAGTCATCACATTTCTTCAGGAGATCATAAATCGGACTTACTTCTTCATTGAATCTGTGGAAAAGGTAAAAGCACCAGTCAACATGGAAGTACATACTATATAATATTTAATTATTTAATATATGGACGTAATCACTACCTCGCCATCAGTAATCGAATACGACTAGAGGTTTCTGAAGACTCTCCAACGATCGGCTTTTCACAGAGGGTGCAACAAAATCGCAGGGTAGACAAATTAAACAACTCTCCTGCGTCCAAGTCTAGAAAAAGTCCAGAAGTTAAACCACTATATACATCAATCGTCACATTAATAATAAGTATGAATGTGAGTTTAAAATACCTGTCCAAGTCTTTTCACAAGGTTTGCAAATAAACGACTCCTTTCCCATGGATTGCCTCTCCAATGTTTCCACACGCTTTTGAACATGGTCCAGCTTGTAGCGGATAACATCCACTAGGTTTTCGTATTTGATGTGATAGTAATCAACCACCTGCCATTTCCTTCCGTCATTCCGGGGTTCTTTTCTTGTCGTCTTACTAATGAACCGATTGGCCCTTAGAGTCGCCAAGCACGCTCGAACAAACTTGATGTCAAACTTCAACACGCTCTCAATTCTTTTTTCAGTCACATCTGAAATACCATTTTAAAGCAGTTTGTATGAATGTTCTAAATTGTTAGATTCGATTTCGTCTGACAGCAGTATTTTTAATTTAGCATCATTTCACTTACCAGTTTCTCTAATTAACAAATCAACCATTAACAAGTCCTCTGGTAAATAGAAACACTTGATTGTGGTTCGTAGCAATTTCTGCAGAGTTGCCTTCAAAGAATCTGCGGTGTTGGAGGTTGAACCTACGACTGTTTCTTCCATTTTTCCAACGAATGGATACGGCTTTCCTTGCGCGTTATAAAGAAACTGAAGCAATGGCACACAAATTACTTTGTTGGCAATTATAATTGATCAGTTAAATTCAACAATCGTAATATTTCTCAGCTGTTGTTGTGAAACAAAACATTACATTTCCTTGGGCTCGCTCGATCTGTACCCAACTGACTGGAGTCGAGTACTTTGATTCGGATTTGCACAATTGTTGGTCTTGTGGACGAAAATGATAATGGTTCAAATTCTGACCCACATTCCAGCGTGGTCACATGAAATTTTTAATCGTGTTTTTGGTCTTTAATAGACCACTTTACCATTGCATTACCACCATCGTATGTTGAGATTTACTATTTCTCGAAGTATGTATAACATATATTAATGCGTGTAGACAGGATAAAACAAAGACTGGTCCTTTCCTTCACCGTAATCTATTTTTTCCAGTGTTGTTGTAGAACCCTTTTTCTTATGGAACGAATTTAGTTAAGCAATGTAATGTAATACTGATTTCGTAAATCAGAGATGAAAAATGCTTTGTAAATTAAGCTCACACCCTCACACGTGCCGTTTAAAATCCCTTTTGTCATTCAATACCATTTATATGTATCATGTTCATAAAATCATAAATGCATCCCACCAATCAATAATATACCTTACTATCTGGTTGGATGTCTATGAATCAACGTACCTCACAACAATGATGCAATCATCAAACATGTCTTCATTCGATACATTCCAACCCAAAATCATCATCACTCATTGGAATTTGAATGACACGATTGAATCATTAAATAAAAAGTCGTAGTTGTGTAGGTTTATATGCAAACTAAATGAAAGAAAAGCTAATAGAGAACAGAGTTCCCCTGCGTCTTTGTTCTAATTTTTGCAGGCCTCTAGATGATCCCCGTGTCACAAAATTGGTTCAAAAACAGAAAAGTTGTTTATTAACTGTGATTTATTCATAAAAGTAGTGTATGCTAAGCATTATGCTCTACCCTACGTTTGGATTTGGGAAATATGAAATGCCGAAATCTCCGTGACCTGCGTATTGATAGTGACGACAGCATCAACAGGGAGTCATATAATAATGATGAACAAACATGTTTCGATCAAAGCCGTTCCGGAATGATCAATTAGACAGATGTACGATTTTAATTACTTCTTTCAGATATGTAGCAGGTTGAGATTTCCTTTGGATTAGCTTGAATTGAAGCGATTATGATTGCTCAAAATATATGTAGCAATATGAATGTTTTAAGCAAACCTGTTGTTCAACCATTCTTTCATATCGCAATTACTTTTCTCTAACGTCTAGTCAAAGTTCCCTGCTGGATTCTCCGCAGCAGTCTTATCGAAATAGCAGATCCATGAGGGGGTGTATAATTTTTGTGGATAGTTAAAATGAAGTACATTTGCATTATCCTCACCTTCGCCACTGTAAGTTGGGCCGGTTTTTCTTTATCTTTTTTTTCTGCTGAGAAAAGCACGCTTTACAAATTCAAATGAAAATTGTTCTTAGATCGTGGCGGCCGACATCACTGATGACTTTTTAGCGGCTGAACCGATTCATCCCATGGTCAGAGTAAATGAGGAGCCTTTTGTAGAGGGAGAAGAAGATTCGAAAGTTGAGACGGCTCAGAATTATACCTCTGAGTTTGTCAGAACTGACCGTAAAGAATTAATCAATGTTTAAGCACTAATATTGTCAAAGTATTTGAGCAATTTTTAAATACCTTTTTTAAAGTTTGCAGTTTTAATAAGACTGATTTAAAACTTGGAGAGACGGGGACTATTACGACGCCATATTACCCCCGAAACTACCCAGGACGAACAAATTGCGAGTGGAACTTAGAGGTACAAACAAAGTTATGTGTGTTCGTGAAATTTCGTTTGGCAATTCCTATATGAAAACTAAAGAATAATTTTGACTGGAAGTAGAGTGAAAATGGAACACAGATTGAAGCAACGTTCTTTGATCTTCTTACACAACCCTGGTTCTTTACTTATTTTGATTACGTTATTATTGCCAAAGATGGAGACTACCAAAACGTAGAAAAGTATGCAGTATGCTAACATGAAAACGTACAAATATCAAAATAATTTTACATGAGTGAATTAAAAAAATCATTAAAAATTACAGAATGGCCGGAGACATGAACTCGAAAACTCCTTTTACAATTACTTCAGAGGGAAATCGACTAGGCATCCGGTTTCATTCCTCATCCTTCTTTAATTTCAGAGGAGTGAAAATTCATTATGTTGTATGTCGTTGTTTCTTTACATATTTTAATATGTGAGCAAATAGCTCGTAATGAACGATGATGAAAGCGCAGGCTTGTAAGTAATTTTTTAAAACAAATACTCTTCAAGGTTAAATCACCCATGAAAAATAACAGCGAATCCCGATTAGAACATTCCCCATTCGATGGTAATAAATACTCAATTTTGAAGCAACCAGATGCGACGTTGCTTTTAACGGACCAGTTAAATGCGTTATTATTATACTTATGCTTTCAGGAGAATGTGGTTTATCTAATTTATTAAACCATAATGAATTGGACGATAATATTATTGGACCTGGAAAGGCTACAAGAGGTTCATTTCCTTGGATGGCTGCACTACTGATTGATGGGCGGAGTTTCTGCGGTAAAATATAAGTTCAAGTTTATGAAATAATAAGAAAGAATACATAACAGTTTAATAAATAATGCAATATTTAACAGGTGGCAGTATCCTTTCCAAGAGGCACATTTTGACGGCAGTAAGTGGCGAATATATTATTTTTGATGATGCGATTAAAAGTGTGGTCTTTCATTATGTGCATATTATGCGTAATTATAGGCTCATTGCACGGATGGTGCTCGACGGGTCACTGTTCTTGTTGGAGCCGAAAATATAAAAAATAAACGCGACCCTAACAGACAATTATTCAATGTTTCCTACTATGATATAACACAACATGGAAGCTACAACCCTATCACAATTAGCCACGACATTAGTATTCTTACATTATCTGAAGACATTCGATTCAATGGTCAGTTGAACTTTTAAATCTAATGAATGTATGTATTCACAAAAGAAAGATAAATTGTGATGAAATTCGTTTCTGTAGAAAATGTCAGACCAATTTGCTTACCCAATCGCTATTATCTATCGGAGGACTTTTTAGGAGAGGAAGTTAGAGTTTCAGGATGGGGTAATGCGAGACAAGTCAGGAATTACACAAAAACACGGTGGTCACATATAATGCAGAGTTAATGGTTCATAAAATTATTTAGGCAAATCGAGAGATAGATCTCCAGCAATCAGTCCGGATTTGAAAAATACTACACTGAATGTTATGACGAATGCAAAATGCAGGAGACAATTCAGAGGTCTTGTCAGTGGAAATCTAATCTGCACAGCCACAAGGTGGAATGCATCACCATGCAGGGTAATAATGATATGACCAATTTCTTAATGCCCGTTCAATTTGGATGTTTTAGATTTAATTTAATTTAAAAAAAGGGGGATTCCGGGGGACCTCTCGTTTTGAAGCAGAGGAGCCCTTCCGGTAAAGAATATTTCATGCAAGTGGGGATAGTGTCATTTGGAGGAAATTCCTGCGAACGTGGAATACCAGTTGGATTTACTAGGGTCACTGCTTTCTTAGATTTCATTTCTGAAACGACAGGAAAGATTTACTTCTAATTTTTTTAAATGCAATTTTAAAGAACTGTTCAAATTTAGATGATTTTATTAACTGTTGACGTAAATAAAGTGTGGACCTAGAATTTGTATGGCAAAAGCTTCACAGATAATTTTAAGTGCATACATACCTCTCCTTGGATTTCGAATGGAGGTTATTTTTCAAAGTCATCAGCAAAATTTAGAATCTTTATTTGTAGAGCGCTTGCAATTCTCTCGAAGATCATGAGGTGTAGGCGTTGAGCATGTGGTAGACGCTGTTGTTAGTCCATTGAAAATTAGTTCTTCGCGATACTCGTATTTCACAACCCTTTTAATTTTATTCTTCTGTTTGGGATTCTTGTTCGAATCAATTTCGATATCATCGTCTTCAAACTCATCATTAACATCATCTAGGTCCAGTTCTTCCTCATCGTCTCGCTCCGTCAGTTCTGAATTTCCACTTTCCATTTGAAATCCCTCCATTTCTCCTTTTCCAAGCGGCCACATGGAAGCCTTCTTTTCTCCAGATTCCAATTGCGACCAATTAGTTTCAAATCGATTACCGGACGATGGCTCGGCTTCATAGGCACCAAATGTATGGGGTCCCTTGTTGTACTGACTTTCATCAAACGCTTTAGCCGTTACCAACACTGGCCTCGTTTCTATAAAGTTTTCCCCTTGGGTACTCTTCCCTTCGACATTTTCTTTGTCAGGCGTAGTAACAGAGGAAGCTGCAGATGGATTTTGTTGCGATAACTTTCCTTTAAGCGGACATGGTATGCCACTTTTAGCTTCCATAACTCCACTCTTGAACTTTGAGCCTGCTTGTCGAGGTCGAGGCGTTTTGTCTATACTCTTTTTACTGATTGGCGAGGATCGAGGTCTATTAGGCGATGGTAACGGGGCACTTTGAGACGATGATTTTTGAGAGACGTCGGAACTTTTTGCGGTAATAGGAACCCTTTTCGGAATTTCCATGTATCTAGATTTAACTTGTTCAAGCTTCTTTGGAATGCACGAAACCGCAACGGGTCCCAACATAAGTATTAAATGAAGGGGCCTCAGGATCTTTTCAATCATTCCAGGTTGTCCCTCCGACACTGCTTTAAGAAGAGCGGAACTGACGATAAATCGAATCCGCCTAAAAACTGCCGAATTGAGATGTTCCCAATTCGCTCGCTTCTTTGATGTAGACGATGTTGCCGTGTAATTAGCAATGTTAATGATTTTGGGAACATGATAAGCAATCAGCTCTGCCATCATTACTAAACCATAAAGCAAAGTTGATGTCGTAACTTTAGGATTTAGTAAAAGATAAGAAGTTTTTAGTTGGCAAAATTTTTATTCATTTACCACCATCGGCGAAATCTCTGTGAGTTGAGGTCTTTTTGGCTCTAGAAAATCTAAAATGCCCAAATTTGAATCAGACAACTTAAAAGATTTTAACAGTTTTTATTCTTTTAGCTGTCTTACTCAACAGAATCGAGCCATCTATAAATTGCAATTAATTCGTGGTCTGGAACCGGTGGATCCGAGACGTCTGCTCGAACAATTTTCCGCTTTGGAGTAGTGGTAGGGCTGGGGTTCGATTGAACGACTTCTTCACCGACATCATCCATCTCCTCAAGCGTGGTGAATAAGTGGATTGCTAACTGAAGAACTTGTGAAATTAATTATTTACGCATAATTTTTCTTCTAATCGCACAAGCAATTAGTTTGGCCAATGACTTTCACTGCAGAATTTTATTAATCTAAAATAAGGATATGATATGACCAAGATTGTAAAAGTTTCAATTGAAACAGCAAGTTTCCAAAAATTCAAGTATTTCGTCAGGAAATAATCACATAAGTTGTTATAAGTAACCTTCACCTAACTTCTATGTATGCATGCGTTATTGTGATGCTGATATGTGTCCTGAAAATATGTTCTTTGTTTGATTTATACTAAAATTATTTTTGAACATCAAAAATTGGTAATAATTAATAAATACATAACACAATCGCAGGATGCAGGAATGCCTTGTTGGCATTTTTGCTTTTATGCATGCTAGTTATGCATTATGCAGTTTATAAAAAATCGGTATTAAATATTGTTTTGTATAATAAAAAACCCGATTGAAGTCAATCAGGTCAATTGATTAGTGTGTCGCAACGCAATTGCAATTTAATAGTAAACAAATCAAGATGCACGTGTTTTAGATAATTTTGAGAATTCACGAAGTTTTTATTCAACCATTTCCATAATTTCGTCCTCATCTACAAAATCGTCATTTTTAGTTGCGAAATCCTCTCCCAATTCTTGATTACTACTAAGGTCTACAGAAAAATTATCCGAAGGCTTTTTATCTTCAAACGTGTGGGGTGCCAATGACATATTTTCAAAGATTTTTTTATTTGAAAGCGACTGAAAAACCGATCGTAAAAGTTCTGTGGAAGAAGGGTTTCTAAATTCAGATTCATCGAAGGGAAAAGGTTCGTCATCGCTGATGTTACTGCTGTCAAAATCGTTGAAATCTTGAAAATTCATGACGGCAGCAGAGCTTCGAGGGAATGCGTAGACTGCAGTTGGACCATTGAGCAAAACCCAAAAAGTTGCAATAATTGCAGCAATTACTTTCATCGGACCTAATGCGGGCATCTAAATAGCAGTAATTAGGTATTGTTCAGGTTCAATTTTCCCATCTGGAATATATTTTTGTGTAGACAGTGAGTTAACTGATTTACTTCTGTACCTTTGGTTCAAAAGTTCCAAGTGGACCGTTCCGATTCTTTTACGTCAGCTAAATTCCTCGCATAACATTGAAATTGGATTTTCAATCTTTGTATAAATCTTTATTTAGTTTTCAAGGATTTATATCGGTATCTGAATCTAATGACTGATCTAACTCTAACGCACAGTTTTGACCCGTCGTCTTTCAGCCAATAAGGAATCTGGTAGTAATGATATGGTTTCCGTGCTTGAATGCTCTTAGAAATGAGCAGTTTTGTACATAAAAATTAATGGTCCTCTTTGTGGATCCTCTGAAAATGAAAATCTAAGGGGCAATAGTGAGATTAAGCCTGAAGGTAATGCCCTTTGAATAGAAAATGCCTTGGTTTATAAAACTGTAAAATAAAGTAACCAACATTGAAGGGGAACGTGCATGTGTAGTAACCTAATGAAGTCTGAGTAAAAATCAAGTTATTCTATATTTAGATTGTACTATACACCAAATATCTTTGGACAAGGCAAATATGCTTGTCGTTTGTTAATGCCATTGCCACAACAGACATTGCTTTTGTTTGGTACATAAATAAATGAAAGATAATGTTTGTGCATGGAGTCATAACGTAAACTCATGAATAATGATCTCTCAGGGGAAAAGAAAATGAATTGTATCAAAATTACGAGTTTCAAAAAAGAATAAAAATCATATTTATTTTCTTAAAATGTCTGCGCACCAATAAAAATTTAATCGACAGGTACTTAATCTACCATTACTATTTAATGGTAAAAACCTGCGTGCAGGAAACAAATGGCATATTTACAGAGACATAACAAAAGAACATTCTTTTAAGACGAAGCACCAAAAATTATGTCTAGCACTAATACGTTACATAATGAAAAAGACTCATGTTGAGAACAAATGACTTAATTAATATTTTATATCAATGAGTGAAAAAAAAACAATAGAGTGAAGGTGAGCACGCAAGGTTTACGTTGATCAACAAAATAATAATAAATAGCAATTTTCACTTTTTATTCCGGAGGAGTATTAAAAAGTGATTTGGCGAATTCGGAAAATCCAATTTTAATTGGCTGACCGTTGGACTCAAACCGTACAGGATACACTTCAACATGTTCAGGTTTTCCGTCCCTTTTTCTGCCACTTGGGAAGATACAATCACCGGACCGTAGACTGAATGTCCATTTATGATGAGGGCACTTCACACAAGGACCACAACCAGGCTTGTCTTCTATATCGCCAACATGTAACGGGCCACCTTGAGTTAATAAAGAAGAATATAGACTTATCACGATCATTCATTCAACGAAAAATAACACCATGATCCTTTTTTATCTGAATACAGTACTTACCCATATGCGGACACTTTTCTTGAACTGCGTAGATTTTTTGATCATGGTAAATAAGAGCAATTTCCTGATCGTTTACAGTAACTTTGGCTCTCCCTCCAGCTTCAAGCAATCCTACATCAATTTTGAAAAGCAGACACACCTAATTACTAATTATGTAACATGTATTTAGCTTTTTAACTCTCATATCGATAAATTCTGTTAATTTTTCAATTCTGCAAGCATCCGATGATTTCATATAATTGTACCCACCATTTGGTGTGATGAAACTGTCCGTTGTGAAGAACAATGACTTTTCGTTTTCCTTGGCATCCGACCCCTTGAGTTGCCCTTGGGCAGCAGACTGAGTTCTAGATGGGTGAAAGAAATTTGTTATCGACATCTGTCTATTTCGATCTTGAAATAAGACGGCGTTTGTACTATCCAATTCGTAGCGAAGATGATGTGGTGCAGATCTTCCGTTGAACATTGTCTCGATTTCGGGACTGGGACTGATTCTCAAAATAAATGCCTGGTAAAAAAGGGAAAAAAAGTTAAGTTATCACCCAAACAATTCTTACATAGGTAGCTAGAGATTAGAGACTAGACTTTCAGCTTCTCCAATTGTCTAAGTTATCAGTAATCTAATATCTATACATGTAGGTTTGAAACTGAAGATGGGGAACATAATCGACTTTACCAAACGATATTTTTCCGACAATTTTGAATTTTTTGTCCCTGGATCAAAATCACTAGGTTTAAGTTTGTCAAAGCCACTTAACCTGAAAATGTCCAATATTTAATGATAATAGCTGTCAATTACCTGCTAAATCCAAAGTGCTTTTACTGTAACAGTTTCAAGTTTCAACTGCACTACTGCATGCAGACGGACTAAACAAAAACAACCAAACAAACGTGCTTGTGTTTGTGAAACAATCGTACAAGTAAGTACACATTCGAGCTAGAGCATCATCAAGGTCTCTGTTGCAAACAAATGCAATGCAAGCAAAAGCTAGGAATGAGCAAACAAAGTGACCGTTGATCTAGTTTACATTACTTCGCGGTCAAGTGTTATGAAGTCCCTGCCATTACCCCAAAGCTCTATGCTCTCGAATTCACCATCTGACTCTCACACGTTGTGATGATAATAGAATAGCATAGGCATAGCTTTGATGCGGTGATGCAGAAATATACATATTGTTCCCCTTCCTGCCTTCTGATTCAAATTCAATTTGAACGTTTTTTGTTTCACAATTATTTCGCTAATCATTTCATTCCACTTTCGTATTGTTCATTCTGTTTGACTTGAAATAATCGAATCAAATCCCTGAAAGCGTATTGGAATTAAAGTAACAGAAGGTTAGTTAGGAGATATTTAAAATGACCAGTCTCAAACCATTTACGTGTTCCGACCTGTTCAAGTTCAATAAAGTTAACTTTGACCCTTTAACGGAGACATATGCATTATCCTTCTATATGACTTATATGGCAAGATGGCCCGACTATTTCAACAAAATAGAGAATACCAGAGGAGAAGTCGTTGGATACAGTAAGATTTGAATACCCTTCACCTTATTATCGAACTTGTCAAAAAATAATTCAAGATGTAATTTAATCGTTGGATCGATTTTTACAGTTATGGGGAAATCAGAAGGATTGCAAGAAAACTGGCATGGTCATGTAACGTGCCTAACTGTATGTGACCAGTACAGACGACAGGGACTAGCGGCAAAACTTATGGGAAATTTAGAGGAGATTTCAGAAAAGTAAGAGCTATTTTTGCTTGTTGTGGTACCTCGAATGTTATATTAGAATCAATATAGGTATTGTTGAATTATACAATCGAATGTTTTGTTTTGGGATTACAGGAAGAGATGCTATTTCGTTGACTTGTTTGTTCGTGTGTCCAATTGTAAAGCAATCAAGATGTACGAATCACTGGGCTACATAGTCTATCGTACTGTTCTGGACTATTACTCTGGAGATCCAGATGAAGATGCTTATGGTAATGAAATCAGTAAAAAAAGCTGTTCTTTTGAATAATACTGTAAGAAAAAATAGTTTTCTTTAATGTTGGATATTTTCATGCATTTTTATAGATATGAGGAAGGCACTATCGAGAGATGTTCACCGTAAATCTGTGATTCCACTAAAACATCCTGTGCGGCCGGAAGATATTGAATAGTTCTATGAAAGCCCACTGCATCACGTTTATATTTATCACTAGTATGACTATATGAAATCCAGATTTTAATACCGCATATCTAGCACAACATTTATTTCGAACTTTCGTATTGAAATGCACACAAAAATCTTGGGAACTTGTAGATGCAATTGTAGTGAGTTATACAAGATATTTGTGTCCTAATGCATGCATTACTTTCAGTTATTTATGATGTGACTACTATCAAAGGTTGACCTGGAATACATGTGGATCGTACTCGTGTTGCAGTGGGCTGTGACAATGATGACATAAAGACTTAAAATATTAACACTTTTAATGTAGGTTAAAAAGTGCGACTTAAAAAAGAAGTAACCCCACTTTAATCACGTTTATATTTATCACTAGTATGACTATATGAAATCCAGATTTTAATACCGCATATCTAGCACAACATTTATTTCGAATTTTCGAATTGAAATGCACACAAAAATCTTGAGAACTTGTATATGCAATTGTAGTGAGTTATACAAGATATTTGTGTCCTAATGCATGCATTACTTTCAGTTATTTTTTATGATGTGACTATTATCAAAGATTGACCTGGAATACATGTGGATCGTATTCGTGTTGCAGTGGGCTGTGACAATGATGACATAAAGACTAAAAATACTAACTAACACTTTTAATGTAGGTTAAAAAAAGCGACTTAAAAAAGAAGTAACCCCACTTTAAGAGGAAGTTTTAGTCAACTATAATGTGTAAAACAATTCATGTATGTTGTTTATTTATAAAATGAAATCAATTTAATTTCATATTTCGGAATATGAATTGGAAAAGTCATTTAAACATATAAATCGTTCTAAGCCCTTAAAATTACCACTTTGTTTTTATTTCATTCTATGTAAGAAAAATATTGGGAATAATACCAAGCACAAATACGTATTATGTTGAATTATCTGAGGTGGTAGATGTATCTGTATGTTCCTTTTGTTTCTTCCACATTTTTGCCATTTGTAAAAGTTTAAGGTTTGGTTTAGCAGCTTCATCTTCTGGGAAAATATAGTCAAAGTATTCCTCCCATCCAGCTTCGGACTAGAATGATGATAAATTGTAAAATGTAATTTTCTATCCAAAATAAAATTGCGACTGATTAAAGAGAGAAAGAGTAATTACCCCATCGGTCGTTTCGATTTTCCTCCTTTTCTTAATCCGTTTAGGCATTCTAGATTCAATATAACTCTGAGAATTTTCATCGCCGTGTTCATACTCGAATGCTTTCCACGCTTCCAATAGCATTAAACGCTCCTCCTTTTCATCTTTTCTTTATACGTTTAGGCATTCTAGATTCAATATAACTCTGAGAATTTTCATCGCCGTGTTCATACTCGAATGCTTTCCACGCTTCCAATAGCATTAAACGCTCCTCCTTTTCAGCGTCACGCAATTTTTCAGCTGCTTTTTCGAACACTTTTCGCGCTCTACCGACAGCATTTTCATCCCCAACAGCTAACTCAAATTGCGACAAACTCAACCAAACCTAAGTAAAAATTAAAACACTTAAACTCAACAATGGCAAGGTTTTCCTACTGTCGAATTAATTAATTATCTATTAACTTACCTTTACATGTTGGGTTCTTTGAAGAAGCCTATAGTAGAGTTCTCTGGCTTTTTCATTTTCGCCTTGTTCAGTCTCAAAATCAATGTACGTTTTCCACAATATTTCAGGCATATCTAGCCTTGGCTGGTTTACTGCTAATTCATAAATGGCTCGAACACGATCATAGTCACTCAAAATGTACTCTAACTCAGCAAATTTCATCCATGTTGTACAATTTTCAGGTCCAAATTCCAAAAACTTTTCGTATAGAATTCTGCACCTATCAAATTCTCTCAAATGAATTTCCAACTCTATGTATCCCCGGAAAATTTTGTCCTTTGGACACATGCCAAGTGCCATGCCCTAGAAAAAAAGCACATCGCGAAACCATTAAAACGGTACTAATTACTTTACAATAATGATAATGACATTATGAAAAACTTTTTAATACCAATGTCTTGCTAAAAGTAGAACAAAATCAATAACGTCTTAAACACTTAAAATTAAGTCCAGAATCGGATGCATATGCTTTTAATCAGAATAAGAACCTCTCGTTGATTTTCTTCAAACTTTGCAAAAGCAATGAACAATTTTTCGTCCATGTAATCTTCGCCGTAGAAATCAATAGCTCGTTCATAAACTTTTCTTGCAGACCGAATAAAGCCATTTTTCTCTTCAAACCTAGCGTATTTAATCCAATGCTTAACATCGGGATGCGTGTATACGAAACGTTCGTATATCGCCCGAGCACGATCAATTTCTTTGTATCGTAACTCAAAGTTAATGTATGTTTGCCATGCTTGTTCTTCTGGATGCCAGTCCATCCACCTCTCAAAAACTTGGCGACAACCTGTTTAACGAAAGGGTAAGCATTACAATTTAAATCGTACTTGTGTATATTTTGCATAGTACCTTGAAGACTAGTTATCCGTTCTAATATGATGTACCAAGCATAAGCTAACTGGTAAATATGTACAAATAAATTGCCACAATTTACTAACCTGCGATATTTCCTAGCATTTCTTCCATGTAAGTATACTTGTACCAAAATTGGTTTACGCGAGGCATGATCGTAATGGCACGGTCCCACAGATTTCGGGCATGATTTACCTGTGATGAAACAAAGTTTAAGAATTATATAATTGACAATAAGTAAACTTTGATTTGATTTGAATATTTTGTATCGTATTCAATTTTGATATGCGTTCAAAGAAAGTGTACCTGCCGACACCTCATTTCCATTTCGGCATATCGTAACCAAAGCGTTGGATTGCGGTGATCTTACATCCAAAGCTCGCTCGTACACGCTGCGAGCTCGTTGAATTTCTCCTTGTGACTCTTCCCATTTCGCGTACTTAAGCCAATTTCCGATTACGATTCTAAGTGAAAGAAATAAAACATACACAGTGACTATCAGAACTAAAAATACCTTGATCTATAGCAATATAATTAAGGCGTTGTTTTTAGATTCTGTTTCAAAACCTGTTCTTTCTAATATTATCTTCAAAAGCCTTTCGTTTTCTCAAACGGTAATCAGCTAATTCCTCAGGATCGGAGATTTTTTGTTTCGGAGGGGGTGGTACGATTTCAAGATCTCTCTCTTTCGCTTCTCTAAGTAGTTGTTCAGCTGTAATTTGGATTTCTGCCGGTGCTTTATTTTTTACCTAATAAAGTAAAAGATACACGAAGGAAATATTATTATTCTTGTGTAAAAGTGAAATAAACCCTTATGATGCAGCCATAAATAAACTAATCATCTTATTTTTCCGGTTGGATCCCAGGATTTTGGAATTTATGGTTATGGTATGTATATCTAATATATTTTCGCCTTACCTTCGCGACCTTTGGCACTCGTTGTGCCTTCCCCGCTGTTGCTTGCTCCATTTCGCTGATATTAATAAAATAATATTCACTCACAATCACTACACAAAGACTATTAATGACATAAGAAGAAATACCGTACAGAGAACGAAATTATATAACGAAGAATTGACCAAGGAGGTACAATTGTAAGGTAAGACTATTTAAAATATAACTTTAAAAAATCTGTAAACCATCTATGCCGTTTGATTTTGATCTTAACTGGCTTTAAAATGCGGTAAATATTTAATTGGAATTAATATAAATCTGCGGCACTTATGGTCTGTGTGCAATTTGGACGTTCTAATAAGTTTCACAATTTCGCCGAATCCCGCGGTTTCTGAAGTGTAAACAAACACAACTGCTACTGTACTTGAGAATTAAGATTTGTGAGAGAGACTCTCACACTCACATCACGATTCACAATTGAGGCTTTTGGGATGGCACAAGGCACAACATCAACATGTGCTGGTTCGGTTGGTTTCTGGCTTTTTGTTGACCAAGGACCAAAGTTAAATTGTTATTGGGTACCTCATCGTCCTATCAATTAGATTGTCACATGAAACGAAATTGTAGTACAAATTGCGTTCTACAGATTATCGAAATACTAAACAAGATTAAAGAAATACACCTACCTCGGGATCAGGCTCAACGTGAATTCATGATACACACGGCAGCCAGTGATTTGAGACTCATGGTCATGACTCATGTGACGCCCTTCTGGAACAAAAATACTAAAGAGCGTCTGTAATGAATAGTATAGCGTCTTGAACCTTAACTGTCATATCTTATTACTAGCATCTAAAGTTTGTTATTGTTCGTATAATGATGCCTCATGTCAGCAGTTAATAGTAGTCTAGCAATTGATATTTTAGGAAAGGAAGGTACCACAAATGAAATGTCTGGAATTGGTTCACATTTAGCTTTCAACTTCAACTGGCGGATAACCTCTTTGGCGCTTAGAGAACTTGTCTTATAAATTACAAACAAGGATAATACATATTTGCTTTTCTACAAGAACCGCTATCCCTCCAAACCCAGTATGCGTACGTGTTAGATTATGAAAACGAAATGCATGAAAAACCAACAATTCAAATTGTATGTATTTTCTAATTATTATCATTAATGGCGAATTCTTGCAGGAGTACGTGTGAGAATGTCGTCTCCGGATAAATCAAAGGACACTCGGCGTGGAAAGAGCACTGCGTCGGGCCGAAATGACCAGGGAACCTTTGACTTTGATGCTCTCCCCGTTGAAATACGTCATGAAGTCTTCAAACATCTTCGTACTGGTTATTTATTCGATGTTTGCTCACGAGTTAGCCGAACATGGGAAAAAATTGTGAGGGATGTCATTAATCATCGACTACATGCAGACAGGGAGCTTGAAAGAATTCAGCCTCATATTCTTTCTGAAATACGCAGTTGTGTGATACCTGATTCTGAAAACGTTCGTGTGAGAATGTTGAAACTTTATGAAAGGTCAATGCTAAGAAAAAATATTAACATTACCCCATTCTTGGTCAAGTAAGAACAAAATTAATACAATTAACGATCGAATTTCGACATTGTATTTAGATTTAAAAGAGATTTTATTTTATTTTTCAGCGGTGATGGAGTCGGTAAACCAAAAGGAATGATGTACAAAATATGGGAGAATCGGCCTTGTGATTGCCCGAATTTAGATAAATGCATAGCAGATTCAATCTTTTTCATGAGGGCTTTGGATTTGCTTGTGGTTCAATCAACCAATGAACTGATGTTCTTCCACTTTTTGGATTTGGAGAGATTGGAGGCTTATGATAAAAATGGCGACATAACAAAATATAATTGTGAATGTGACAGTGAGGATTGGTTGGGCAATGGCTCAGGAACCGGTATTAGGTTAGTTTATTGAAAATACATACTTGAGTGCTATAAACAGACGTGACCATAAATGATGGGCAACTCGATTCGGATCATTTCCAGTATATTCAGGAATCAAATCGTAATTGAAGAAAAACCCAGAGCCATCTTGTTATTAAAGGTTACCTCTTGTAACCATCAAAACCGAACCCTCAGACTGGAGAGAATTCGAAGAGTGTTTCTTCCGATCTGGAGTAAATCGTTGTGTCTTCTTGAAAACAAAGTTAGTGTTCCTTTTCTATCTATTACCATTTTTTAGTTCAGTAATCTCAAATAAATAATACTTATGTTGTTCATGTTGTACATGATTATATTTAATGTGAATTATATCTTACGCAGTTCTATGTGCTTTATTCCACTGGCTACGTTGGTATGTGGGATCGGCAAAAAGATGAACTTTCCATTTCTCCAAATGTCTGCGGAAACGGTCGAAACAATCAGGATATGCATTCCTCAAAGATGTTTCGAATCGGAAGTCTTGTGCTTATAAAAACTGTCTCCGACGATTCGTGTAATTCAATAATAGTTTTATAGTTATAGCTTGTCACTGAAGATTTTTATGAAGTACTTCATTTTCTCTTTCAGGTTCCTGGAGCGCCATTGATTCCGAGGATGAAAGAATGGAAGTATGCGTAACGGATATGGTCTCTCTAATCACGAACGGGTACTTGCAAGAACAGCCATCCTGGGAATGCACCGAAGTATTTCATCTTGAAATATGGTACAATTGCCTCATTGTTCATTGTCAAGGTATGTACTCCCTCTATTAACACATATTAATTACGAGCAGTAACAGTAGCGTCTTATCATAACTGTCCATCTCCAGCAACATTTACTCTACTTTATTTCCACGTTACAGTTCAATCCCTTATACGAAGTGGTGATAGCGAAAATAGACTGATGATTAAAAGATTGGTGAGGTATCCCACTCTCAATGACTTTAGATGCGTAAATTCATTCGGCAATATATTCTCAACCGAAAATTCTGGCCGCCGCTGTAAGTCGCTCATAGTGAACGGAATCGTGCTACCACCCTTTCTTCCACTTGGTCTGAAACCGAAGATGTTAGATCCAAACGACAGTGAGAACTCTGCTGTTCCTGTTGCAGATATAATATCATTGTATTTACCTTCAGCAAGTAAAAGATCTCAAAAACTAAAAGTTTATCGAATTCGAATATCTAATTTGCCCTTCTCTGCCCTTCATTAGAGTAGTTTCAGAATATGTCAAATGAAATTAACCCTGTATCATTTTACTTCAAATATTTAAAATTTAAAATATGGATAAAATGATGATTTAAAATATTTTGCAAAACAAAAGTCGTGAAAGGTTTGGTACAGTTAATAACATCACCGTTCCTTGGTCGTTTGTAAAAAGGTAATTTTTGAAGATATTTTAAAAACTTGTGTTTGGGTCAGTCAGTATTGGATACTTTTCTCAAGTTAACGCAAAAGTAAGTCGCTAGTTATGATTTTTATGTTTATTTATTTACGTTGTCGCTACAAATAACGACGTGTTTGATAAAATAATTCCTAGGTGTAAATAGAACGGTGTTTACAAATATATAACACTTTCGCTGACCTATGTTTAATTACCTATTGTCATAACCAGTTGTTAAAAACAATTAAAATTAAAAATAAAGCGCAAACAGGTTCCTGACTTTTACTTTACCTCAACACGAAAAAATATGTACTTACTAATTCAAGATGTCATCTAGATCCAATTGTTGGTAAATATGATGGTTAGTATTACTTTTTGTACGCTGGAAAATTTTCGCTTAACTTGTCTTGTTAATGATGTACACGGATGTAACAGTTAATTAGCAAAATGCTAAATCCCCAGTGGGAACTTTTAGTAAGTGCCTAGCCTAACTGACTTTCTACATTTTTCTTGAAGTTCATTCACTTCATACAGATTGGTAAATATATTTTAGTACGATAATATAATATAACGCATATCACATCACATTTTCAAATTTCACAGATAAAATTTCATCCTATTATATATTCGTTCAACCCAATAATTTCATCATGTCGACTGGACCATGTTGTGGATATATGTG
>JAHZMX010000663.1:8226-20605 GCA_027743895.1 Seira musarum | reverse complement strand
CCTCCCAAGACAGATATGGATATGAATATTATTATCAACGACTACACTCAAATGGATCGTGTCTTAAAGGAGGAACGGAACTATATTTTGAATATTGTCAAGAAAATCAAGGCTTCCGGTTGCAATGTTTTGTTGATCCAAAAGTCTATATTAAGGTATGCATCCAATATATTGATCTTGATATATTTAAGAATGGATTTGATTTGATTAATTTTAATTTGGTAACAGTAAGAGCTTAATCATAACTTTGCTTTTCTAGGGATGCACTGAATGACCTTTCTCAACATTTCTTGGACAAGCTGAAAATCCTCACCAGTGCGTTAATTATTTTGTATGTCAGTTTACAATTTGTTGTAACATTTCGGAACTTCTTTAATTTAGGAATTAGTTGAGCCCAGTGACACTACACTTTATTGTATTACCAGTTTCAGTTTTCCTCTTCTTTGATGGGTTCAAGTTTTTACGTTAAATGTTTCACTTATTTTCAAACTTTTTGTACAACAACACTCACTGATTTAATCGTATACTTAATTCCTTCTAACCCTTAGTTTATACGATGCTAATTATTAATCTTCATTTCACGCATTATAATTTACTTTGCGTTCAAGAAGAAAATAAAATGAAATCAACTAATCAATTAAAATGTCCGTGTCTATTCAAGTAAATTATTCATCGACATACATACTCATAATCTAAAGAGAATCTAGATTTTTGTCAACTTTGCGCGGTAGCATTGTCAAGGATTCGATAAAATCGGGTTAAGAATGCTCGAAACATTACATTTTGCATCTTCGTTTCAGGTTCATTTCAAAATCAAATTCACATTGTCCAGTACGACGCATTTCTCCAGATAAGTAGTATTTGTTGTAAAAGTGCGCAAGTAGATATTTAGTCAAAATGACTCTTCGTCCGTTCGCAGACATGTATTGTTGGTGTTGTCACTTGGAGGACGCCATGTATTCGTGCAAGAAATGTCCTAGAACTTATCATCGACGCTGCGTATTTGAAATGCCAAATTATCCCGAACCGACGTTTGACCCACAGTCGATGGATCCATCTTCTATGGACATGTGCCCAGAATGTGTTGTGGCACAAGAGACGTTAGTTTTGTTTGCTACATTGTCCAATAAATACAATATGCTGTCATGATTTTTTGAATTTTATGAAGACTTTTTTAAATAAATATTTTCAGCGTATTAAATAACATGAAAAAAGTCGGACAAACCCAATTGAGAAGCATTTTGCGTCATGTCATTTACAATCTGAAACATGATGAGCTTTGGGTAACTTCTGGAATTGAATGAAACCATATGTAATGATTGAGTTCATATTCTAAAAGTTTTCTGCTAAAATAGTTCAAGAATTTTTTTGAGATTCCAAAACCACGATCTAATACAAGATCCAGGGCAGTTGTCGTGAAATTCATGGATGTCGCAACTCTGGAAAGGCACGTTGAAAAGGAGGCTTACAAAAGTTTGGAAGGTTTTTTCGGAGATGCAAAATGGATTCGACATAATATTGCTGTCACTGCCGGAAGTAAAAAGTCATGAGCATACTAACTTTTAAAGGCAATTTTAAAATTCATAAACTATTCGTTTTCAGGGAAATCGGATGAAATGACCGCAGCCGAAAAATTGCTGCAATACATTGCTTCAGAGATGTTGGAAATCGACCTTTGTCATGAATGTTACGTCCGGAAGCAAAATGTGGGCAAGATGGACAATTGGTTTGTCTTTGCTTGCTCGGTAAAGAAAAATTCATTAATTCAAAATGTGCAATTAAATTAGATAAAGTTTACTAATTTGAGCTTATTTTTAATCTTCCAGCGTCCGCATCTACTTGGCTGGGCAAGGAAAGATAATCTAGCCTACTGGCCAGTGAAAGTGATGGGAATCGACATGGGAAAGCATCTTGCAATCGTTCATTTCTTTGGAGGACACACTCAAGAAGAGCTTCCATTAAAAAACTGTCTGATATATTGTTCGGAGCCTCCTCTAAAGACGAAAAAGATTAGTAAACAGTTATCAGGATGGAAAGGGGCTTGCAAAGTATGAATCAATTATTGATATTATTTTTCTGTTGAGAAAATAAGTTTGGATTTTGTCCTACAGGAAATGAAAAAGCACTTGGAATATTTAGAAGAAAGGCATGGAAAAGTAGTTCTCGCGGAGGAAAGGACAAAGATTTCTTGCACTCTAACCGAGGCAGTGCAAAGAATGTTCCCGGATGTAAGTGCATATTAAAAAGTCTAAAAAGATTATTAGAAAAAGTAGAAAAACTAAACATTTTTTTGCATATTACAGTGGAAACTTAAAATGATGAATGAGTCCGCAGCAAAGAGGGATTCAGTGAATTCAGGATTTCTTGATTTCGAGACCGAGTTTGACGAGGATTTCATGGACCCGGATTTTGATGACGATTGAAATATTTACAAAAATACAGGCGATGGCCATGATGAATGGGGCATTGTAATACTACAGTTTTATTTTTGCAGATTTTCGAAATGCACTAATGAACAATGATTGTTAACTACGAGAATCTCATAGAATTTTAATTGAAGTTAGCTCTTATAAAATGGAAGTCTAACAAGGAGTCGGAGTAAATAAGTGTGTATCCATATAACTATTAATATTGTTTTTTTTCATAAATCGGTTCTGTCTAGTACTTATAAACGTATGGTTGTGCGATAACATGACTAGATTCTAAATTATCTTTTCGAAAGTATTATTGCTATCACTAAAATGAAATCACAAAACTTCCCCCACTAATTCATCTAAACGTAAGGCCTGAAGTTAAATAAGGGTAGGAATATCATTGATTGGTTCGAGTATTTTGTTCTAAATTAACCTCAGTCAACTCTTAAAAGATTGGTAACATTTTAATAAAAACTCTATCGAACACATTAAGATCATCATTACGGAAGGAGTTATAATAGGGGTAATATTAGGCGTTGCGTTTTTTAAATCACAAAACTTTCCAAACCTAAGCAATCTCATACCAAGTCCAACTTCAACATCTGAGCTATAGTGGTATTTCACCTTCTCTAATTCAATAAGGTCTAATAATAATAATGGAAATTGAAACTCATAATTGTAATGTCATCAAACAGGTTTGCGCTGAATTTGGTAAAAGACCCAATCTTCGAGAAAAGATGGGACAAAGGCATGCGTTTTAGTGAACGTCACAGGAATGTCAAGAGTTTCAAGTACATCTTCAAACATTTTCAAAGACTTTGGGGATGATGAGCCATTTCCATGGGTGAAGTACTTTCCCGTTGGTGACAACACGGAGAACGACATATTCAAGATTTTCTTGACAAAGTCCCAGAGCTCTCCCTAGATTAACAAACCAAAGCAAATTAGAAGTGCTGATCTATAACAATGAAATATGTAATTAGCATTTTGTACTTACTTGTGGAGTTGGCGATATTGGAATGTCTGTCAAGTCCGCTATGACATAATCAAACTTTTTCCCTTCCTTTTTACATTTGTCCATGTATTCCATGCAATCGCCAACAATAATCTATTGGAAAGCCATCATATTATAATTTATATAAAATCTGTCAATTGTTCTCATTGTACCCCTATTTATGTTTATTGTGCACTACTTACATCATAGTTGTCTCCCTTGTAATTGTCCAACGTATCGCCGCATGCGGACCTCAAATAAATTTTGCAAATTTGCATAACCATTTCGTCAATTTCAATCATGGTTACGTGCTTTGGATTCTCCTTCCTAAGTTCATTGAGTAGAGCACCATCTCCTCCACCCAAAATCAAGATTTCCTTTCCAGAATAATCTTCTTTCCCACGGCACATGATTGATTCCGTGTAAATTAGGTCAGATTCCGCAAGATCTGGAAGATAATTTTTTGGGTCAGGAACAATCATAAGGCCAATTCAGTGAAAACTATCATAATAAATTCAAATTCTCACTTTGTAAATCATCGAGAACCAACATATTTCCAAAGGTGTTTGAGTGAAAGATTTGAATATGTTGGAACGGTGACCTCGCATCGTAGATTACTTCATCGATGTCATACTCCATGATTCTCTCATCTACAATTTGTTTTCCTTATTTTAATTCTCTGGTCTCCAAATTCTTTTATTCATTGCGACATATATTACAGCAGCAAAATTTATGCGGCACACACATTGACAATAAATATAACATTTAACCAATGCTCAAAAAAAGTAAAGGAAAACTCTGAGTAAGAGAATGGGAACACTTAAAAAAGGAAAATTAAAATGACATTTAAAAACACAAGAGTGGAGTAAACAGAATAATTTTTATTGGGTGACAGTGGCAGTGAAAGGATTTGAGTAATTGAGGTACATATATGCTTGTTACATGGTTTGTAGATTCAGATTCAGTTTTAAAATTGTAAGCATGCAATCATAAATGCATTTTCGATAAATAATTTTGCAAATAAAAATAAATCCCCTAATTCATTTACGTGATTATATGAAAAAAATAATTGAAATAAAGAAGCATACAAATATTAGAAGCAATAGCCATATCCAATTTTTTGGATCAATTCCATTTCTGTCTAAAAACATGACCCTAATTCTAAACAAATAATTAGTACTTCTACCAGTTTTAGCTTTTGAATTAATATTAAATAGAAAAAAATTGATTGTGTCATGCAACCTGAAGTAAGGAAGTAAATATCGAATGGAGTGCCCCTTCTAATCGCAGGCAGAGTAACGCTTTTCAATTTGTTTCCCAAAGTTCCCCAAGTCAATTCTAGATCTCTACTCGCCTATAAAAATACATAATTCATATAAGCATAACACAAAAAAATCACCCGAACCGATTAAGGAGGATCTGATCAATCAGTTCATCTTTCACCGATTTCTGAAGAATGTGCGGCTTCACCACAAACTGGCTGGGAAACAGATTTTGATTGAAATCTCAAAAAATCATCCCAAAAGCTGGAAAGTTGCATGATTTGATTGATTACGCTAAGCATGATCTAACTAAAGAAATTTGTGAGTAATAAGTACAATTGATTGCGTCAATGTCAATCCTGATCAGCGTTGTTTGAATGGGGCAACTTGAAATTGGTTAACCTATCCGTAGTTTTTACCTACTTGTGGCTTTGCGGTTATGTGAGCGTATAAAATTCAAAGTTGATATTGATAATAATATAATATGCATATATGATGTTAATGTTAATTGTAATTGTGTGCTAGTCAAAATGTCAAAAAAATTTTCTTTGCTGATTTTCTACTCAAAATACTGAATTTCAACCTGTACTAAAATGCAATTTTCTTGGCATAATATTTTAAGTTCACATGAGATTATAAATTATTTCAAAAAAATTATCTTTGCTGATTTTCTACTCAAAATACTGAATTTCAACCTGTACTAAAATGCAATTTTCTTGGCATAATATTTTAAGTTCACATGAGATTATAAATTATTAGTGCAATATAAGAATTGATATGTAGGATTTCTTAAAGGGAGAGTACATAAGTTTTGTTAGAGAACTACTACTGGGGCAATATAAAAATATTGATTATTGAAACGATTGCGATTTCGTACGTACGTAAATTTACTTGAAAACGAATGGAAAATACAAAAGATAAAGTCTAAAGCTATTTGAAGACCAAATGGGTTTCAAGATTGTTTTTTTTTTCTTTTGAAATGCTGTTTAGCTTGTTTTTGCTTGCGTTCGAGAAAAGTCTTCTCAAAAAATTTGAAATAAAATTAAAAGAACGCAATGAAAAGTTTAATTGCTTGCAGGTTTTTAAGTGGATTATACTATTTTGATTAATTGGAGTCGGACCTGTAGTTGTTTTATAATTATCTATATGGTAATCCTCTTCTAATTGGTGGTAGGGTTTTCACTCTCTCCACATCCTTTCTCGCCAGATACGTTAGTTCGAAGTCTCTTATATGCTACGCGGTCACATCAACATCATCATCATCATCATTATTAATACAATTGTGCAAAGAAAAAAAAATTATCAGATTTAAATACAAAGAATATATTTGTATTTGAGAAATGATAATGATCCTTCTTCATTCAGTTTCCCAGAATGCCCCATCAATCAAACATAGTTTAGCATTATAAATTTTTTAATGAATTTGATTTAAAAATTGATTTAAATTCACAGGGGAAAATAGTACATACTTCAAGGGTGAGCAATGGGGAAGTTCCATCCTCCTGTAAGTATTCAATGTTGACAGTGACCAATCCATTTGGATAAGTTCGAAGATTGATCACGCTAAGCTTTGGCCCAGTAAAGATGGAAAGATTGTCTCCGATTGGGGAAACAATCTTCCCAAGTATTTTCTCCAATGCATTTGCTCCCATGTACTTTTCTAGGCCGCTAATAATCTGCTTTTCCAATTTCTGGAAACCTATAGGAAATGAGAATGAAAAACGTTATGGATTTATTTTTACACAATTCATCACAAGCATCTTGGCCTACTTAATTAACTTTACTTACCTTCATCAGTAAGATAAGATGGATCGACAGTAAAATCAAGAAGAATGGTATTGCCACAGGAAGCACTCATGTCGTCGAGTATGCGTATGCACTACAAACTGTCCAGAAATTATTTTCCAGTTGCAGAAATAAATACTTAAAACTTTTATTGTATGTATTGTCTCAAAGTAAAACTTTAAAACTTCTTAAAACTGTGCGTTTCGAAAACTGAGCGAACACATTAAATTAATTAAAATACTTGTGCAATTTGAAAGGGAAATTGCTTTATTTATTTGTTCACATAAAAACTAAAAGTGGGTCAATGTGCTACAGCTACTCAATACTGAAGATCGTTTTTATTGCATCTTTCCCTTTTTCTTCGTTATCCCGATTCTAATCCATAAACCTCACACAATACCTATGGAACACCTACGACTACAACAGAAAGCAGATCGTGATCGTGCTGAAATGAGAATGAAAAGTAAGGGAATTGCGGAAAAGCATGTGGAATTCGTGGAAACATTTTCCGTTTGGTTGGTCTGGATATATGCAAGTACAATGTGCAATATATGCTCTCGCGCTTTCTCGGAAATCGGGGAAACGGGGTTTTCCAAAGCACATTTTTATAGGTAAGTGCGAGCAATGAGCTTTCATTTGGATGCCAAATTAGTTCAAAGAGAATCACATGAAAGCAAATTAAATTGGTTTTTAAAAACTTTTATTTTATTTAGGCCTGTTTGGTACATAATTTAACATGAACATGTTTCAACTGCAGATTCAGATTCAAAAGGCAATGTACCTGCAATATATTTTTTTATCAATTCACAAACCTTATTATTTGATTTCTTTTGAGCTATTAAGTTTTAACACTGATTTTTTAAAACATTTAACTGAAATTAGACCGAGTGAAACTCTTATTGCTGTAGACCAAAGTCAAAGTCCGATATAAAGGATTCGTGAGCATTGACAAAAGTACAAATCGGAAGAACATTCTAAAAAAAACTCAAGGCCTGAGGTAGCCATACATGACTAGCTATAAGTTGCATAGTAAGTACCTTTAATTGTCTTGTCTTGAAAACTTACGATTATATATCTTGAATAAATCCATTCGGATATTAGTTAAATAAGTAAAATATTATGTTATAAATAAAAATGTTATTAAGTAGTACAAGAAAAATTAAAACTCAACTATAAACAATAATTGAAAAGATACACGCAAGTCAGTATTGTTAGGTCAGAATACGAATTGAAATAGTTCAGCGAAACAATAAATTAAAATATGTGTATGTAATAATTTAAAGTCTTAACGTTTAGTAAGAACTAAAAATAATAGAATCAGAACTGAACTCATGAATTCATGACCAGATTTAACTTTTAATACGTGAGTATTAAGTCAGTAATAATAGTATATGCATGTGACTTCCACACTATGTAGGTAGTCTAATGTTGATATTTTGATGTAACTCCAAACTGATGTAGTGGACAGCACTGAAAATACCTGAGTTATGTATTTTATGTAATTATTATACTGATGCGGCCTTCTGATTCATCGTTGTAGAAGTATAGTTATAGTTACATGATCAATTAGCGGGATGGCTATCTTCACTTCTTGCCTTTCTTTTTTCCTTTTCCCCCACCGCCACTACCACCTCCACCAATCGCTGGCTTTTCCTTTTGCACTACAGGAATTGATGGAGGTGGTGGAGGAGTTGTCGGTGGAACGGTAACTTCATTTTCCTTATTTTCGGAGGGTGACTGAACATTTGGCATTTCCTTTTTTTCTATTGAGGCGTCATTGGTAATCGTTTCGGCCAGGGGCGGAGCTTCTACTACAATATCCATTGGCGTTTCTGCTGACTCTTCCGGTTTTGGTTTCTCTTCTGGTGCAGCAGGTGCGACTGCTGCAGCTTCGATCTGCTCAACTTGGTCCCCTGTTCTACGCTGGATCTCCTCAAGAAGCTCTGCAGATTGCCCTTCCGACATTCGTTTAACTTCGTCCATTAATTCTTTTGTTCTTCCCAGTGACTTTTGCCTCAATTCTTCAAGCAAGTCCTTTCGTTCAATTTGTAACGCTCGGCATAAGCCTTTCATTTTTTCTAAACTTTGTTCTGAAGTTGCAAGTTCTCCCTGGAGTTTGTCATGATTCTCTTTCATGAGTTTAAGCGCAATAGTACTTTCCTCCCAGCGTGCTTGCCATTTCTGAGTTTCTTTCTCCAAATCCTTCGTCCGACTAGTGACCTGAATATTGAAACCGAATTTTAAAATATTCAAAACATCCATGTTTAGAAAATATGCCAGCTTGGAAAAAAAGGAACTCACCCGAGACATTTCCGACTTAAACTCTTCATAAGCGCCATTTGTGTCCTTTAAGGCTTTTTGCAATCCGTTAAATACTTTTGCCTCAATTCTTCAAGCAAGTCCTTTCGTTCAATTTGTAACGCTCGGCATAAGCCTTTCATTTTTTCTAAACTTTGTTCTGAAGTTGCAAGTTCGCCCTGGAGTTTGTCATGATTTTCTTTCATGAGTTTAAGCGCAATAGTACTTTCCTCCCAGCGTGCTTGCCATTTTTGAGTTTCTTTCTCCAAATCCTTCGTCCGACTAGTGACCTGAATTTTGAAACAGAATTTTTAATCTTTCAAAACGTTTATGTTGAAAAAATAAGCCAGCTTAAAAACAAAAGAACTCACCCGAGACATTTCCGACTTAAACTCTTCATAAGCGCCATTTGTGTCCTTTAAGGCTTTTTGCAATCCGTTAAACTTGTCATCATAGTTTTGCAACAACATTCGAAGATTAATTTCTGTTTCTTTTGCCTCCTTCATTTGCTCTCGACTCTGGATAAGAGCTTGTGACAGTTGTTGCATCTCTCCTAAAAGTTTCTCGCGTTCTTGAGCATTTTTCAACTTCAACTCGCTTAACTCAAGGCGAGCTGTTTGTAGAGCGGAAGACGTTTCATCAATTACTGTTTTCATTACTTGCTCCCTTTCCTCGTAATGTGCTTTCAATGTAGATATCTTCTTTGCAAGCTCTTCATTCTCCTTTCTCACCTGAACAATAAAAAATGTTCATCATTTTCAGAATTACAAAAGTTCATACTTTCAAAACATTTTATACTCTATTAAGAATTATAAATTCATATTTCTCACCTGCATCGTCTCAGAAGTAATTGAAGCCAAGTTTTCATTGATATTTTTAATAAATCCCATATTACTCTGAACTTCCTGAGCTAATTCTTTCCCTTTCTCATTTGCTTCGGTAATCTTTGCAGAACTTTCAGCCTTCAAATCAAATGAAAATCAAATAAGAAAAGCACAAGTCTCCTCAAATTAATTACGACTCATATATCTTCAATTTTTACCTTAATAAAGCGATTTTGTTTTTGCAACTCTCTGCATAAGGCCTCTAGACGGTCTTTTACTTGATTCGACTTTTTCAGTTCTCCCTGCATCGATTTTATTTTTATCTCCATTTGTTTTATATCGCCCTGTTCAAATAAAATCAACCACACTTTAAAATTATGACAGGCCACATGAAATGATCGATTTAATTTGGTTTAGTGTAATTATATTTTACCCTTAGCCTTTTGTTCTCCTTCTGAAGGCTCTTTTCGACGTTCTTTTGATTGTTCTCCTCGCCATTGGAGCTAGCTTGTGTGCTCTTTGTTGCAGACTGTTCCGGAATCGGTGCACTCATTTTCGCTGGGATGTGAGCAGAATTGTCTCTTGTAAAAAATCTATAATTGAGCAGAAAAACAAGTGATAACATCATCAAAAATTTTTAACAATGAAATAATAATCTAAAACAAGAGGTTTCACTTGTGCTGTGGATGAGCAATTATGCCTAAGTACCTTGACTATTTTTTTCCTTTCTCAGGCCTACTTTTATCTTTCACGGGAATTGTTATTGGAACAATAGATTTTTGTCACCAACGCCCGATATACAATCTCTCAAATTACTGACCATGAAGATACTATTTATTATCTAGTTCCTATCAACAAAGACAGCTATAAAGACACAGCCAATATCTTTTTATCTACCTGATCGCGAGTTTAATCTAAAACGTTTCGTTCGATCAAACAAGAAAGTGGAGGTGAGGAAAAAAGAGGTCACCCACACACATAAATCTTGAGATTAAATTCCTTCCATCAGCAGAAAATGAAACATGTGAAACAATGAAATAAAATGAAATGTACAAAAAATGATCTTTATACTTACCAATTATCGCACTGGTGACTGATTAACGCTAATTTTAGAAGCTCAATTTTTTTCTCGTCACATTTCCCAACTTGAAACAGGAAACCAATGCATGCGGTTAAATGTTTTGCGACAAACTGCGCTTGCAAGTCACATGTTGGAGTATACTTTTCATGTAAGTAAGCACCATAATAATTTTTTTTACCAGGAAGGAACATTTTACCTTTCTGTTTTTTCTTTGTGCAGCCGGAGTCGGAATCAGAGTCAGAGCTTGGCCAAACCCGAGACACGTAAATGCTTTCCTCGCTAAACCCTTCTATTTTAAGCGGAAATTGGGAAAGTAAAATGTGATACTTCATATTCAAAAATTATTTTTGAAACATTTTTATTTTACTGAAAAAGTAAATACATGGGTCTAAAATCCGAAATTGAGGGCACACGACAGGATGCACTCATGCGATACATCACGGATAAAATATTGAGGGAGGAACGCTCATGATGAACTAAGAGCGCCTTTGTTTTCATTTTATATTTGTGCAACATCTCATTTTCATAATGACGATGGATGATCATGATCTGTGTTATCTTTAAATTCCATCATCGCATATATATCACTGACATGGACATGATGAAAGGCGTGAGACGAAGAAACATTTTTACCAAGAAGCGGGACTGCTGCATCAGTAATCTCGTTCGGTCTTATTACCCGACTGACTCAACCACATTTCGCCTTACCACCCTTTATCCTTACCTGCAAAACCTTTTTCTTTCCACAAACAAGTACAACCACATGTTTTGCTAAGCTACGTTTACTAATGCCGTACTTATTCCGCTGCATCATTTTCGCATCTGACCAGCTGGCTATAGTAGTTATGTTGGATGATCATGATCTGTGTTATCTTTAAATTCCATCATCGCATATATATCACTGACATGATGATGATATGATGAAAGGCGTGAGATGAAGAAACTCCTTTTACCAAGAAGCGGGACTGCTGCATCAGCAATCTCGTTTGGTCTTATTACCCGACTGACTCAACCACATTTCACCTTACCACCCTTTATCCTTACCTGCAAAACCTTTTCTTTCCACAAACAAGTACAACCACATGTTTTGCTAAGCTACGTTTACTAATGCCGTACTTATTCCGCTGCATCATTTTCGCATCTGACCAGCTGGCTATAGTAGTTATGTCGGTATGTAATTTCAAACCGGATAGTTTTGAGTTTTGACAAGGTGTTGTCCAAATATACGTTAAATGTTGGTGCAAAATTATAAAGTTATTTTAAAACGTGCAAAATTATATCTGTAAGTGAAAGTTTAATCGTCGTTCGGCAAACTTAGGAACTAAAGAGAGGGCGAGGTGCCTTAACTTTTTTGGCTGTACCTTTCCTTTAAAATATTGTGAATTTTGACCATGACTCGAATAAGAAGTTTAAATCCTGTGAAAATGTGGACTCGAATTTGCCTTATTGTTACCCTAATTTATCAAGTTCAGTGTTTACATGAAGATCAAGCTGGAAAATTTGATTGGTATGTATTGTAGAAATTAAATTATTCAAAGAAAATATTAAAATTGAAAGAATTGAAAGTGTCATATTTATGGTGTAAAGAATGCGGCGTTAAGAATAAGATTGTCTTTTTTTCAGGCATCAAAAGTTTATAGGACCCATTAAATTCATTACTAACGACCCAAACCAACCCAAGCGAATATTACTTGGAGCAAAGAACAATGTATTTGGAGCTG
>JAHZMX010000662.1:0-17576 GCA_027743895.1 Seira musarum | reverse complement strand
CCATAAAACTGGAAATACTCTTGGAGCCCTAATTATAAGTACTCGTCCCATAGTTTCGGGGTAATTTGCCTCGACTATTTCAATTATACGAAGCAGCGCACGTATACCAGGTCTCCATAAATGGCGCATGTTTAGACCTTCAAGATCCAGCAGCAGAGTCCAAGTGGATATAGGATGTCCTGATTGAGTCGTAGCATCCTCAATTAATCTCAAGCCCTCTTCACAGAAATGTAGGGTCATCTTAAGAAGCCCTTCTTCGCCCACAGATTTGATTAGCCCTTTTACGTCCATCATGCCCAGTCGAAGGATAAATAGAGGTCGTCCATCTGAGAAAACGAGGTTGCATAAACACATCCAATATTACACAGAGAACCACTTGGAAGCCATGAAAAAGCTTTTATCCAAATTACTTAAGCATGCACTCATCATCATGAATGAATGTATACTTGCTTACCTTTGTCAGTATAATGCCAACCACCAGGAAAATAATCTTTAATAACTTCCGCTGTTTCATATTCAGACAAGATCTTATCAACTTGATATTTCTTTCTCCAATTCAAAGATTGAGACAGCATTTCCCTCGCCTTTTCTATGTTAAAATCCCTAGCCCTTAAAAATCTTAGAATCGTTGTGTCACTGGGAAGCTAAAAAAATCATGAAAGCAAATTCATTTTTTCTTTTCTCTTTGCTTTTGGGATACATGCAAGAAAAAGTTATTTTGAAATAAGCATCTCATATCGACTTTCTTTCCATCTTACATTTCCTTTTTGCAGATGGGCAAGCCAATTTCGAAGCTGCACCAACTGCGACTCCTCCATCGGAGACAATTCTCCCAAATATCTTTGAATATAGTCCGCATCAAGTCTAAATTTATTCTCCTCCTCCGCAAAAGATTCTCTACGAATAATGGAATGCGAGCTGCTGTTATGACTTCCAGCGCTGCCTTTGTCACCACCTCCAGAATGTTGTCTACTAAGACTAGTATGTTGCTGCTGTTGCTGCTGCTGCTGTTGTTGTTGTTGAGATTTTGCAACTTCCACACTTTCTCCTGCAGCTGCTTCCTCATTTTCACTTGCTTTCACGCTATTGTCCAATGAAGTTTTCCTAGTTAAAAAAATAATAATGATGAAATGAGTCAAAGATCACACGTCATGCCATATAACGAGCATTCTTTGACCTTTCCAAATGAAACAAAGTTTTTATGATGTTTAGGTAATTAACTATTTAGATACCTGGATCCTGGTTGCTCATTGGCGGGTTCTTCGTCGACAGCTGGATTTGAGGGGTTCGAGGACTCAGTCCATGGTGGTATATGGGTAATCCCTTCGTTTTTTAGTCTTCCACACTTTCTCCTGCAGCTGCTTCCTCATTTTCACTTGCTTTCACGCTATTGTCCAATGAAGTTTTCCTAGTTAAAAATAAATAATAATGATGAAATGAATCAAAGATCACACGTCATGCCATAACGAGCATTCTTTGACCTTTCCAAATGAACAAAGTTTTTATGATGTTTAGGTAATTAACTATTCAGATACCTGGATCCTGGTTGCTCATTGGCGGGTTCTTCGTCGACAGCTGGATTTGAGGGGTTCGAGGACTCAGTCCACGGTGGTATATGGGTAATCCCTTCGTTTTTTAGTTCATCTATGAAGAATTCAATGATCTCTTTTCCCTGGAGAAGGATAAAATTAAAATCAAATTCGTATCGTATCGTGTGAAGGAAAAAAAGCATCTCATTAAGCTTTAACACTAACACATGCGACGCACGAAGTAAAGGAACACGAAACAAGAGAAGAACAAAGTTTCCGACAAAATGGAAATGAATGCTTACTTTTGCAATATTAGCAGAATATTGCTTAATGGCATAGTTTCTCAACAACGTTCTCGAATCCATAAAAGGATTTGATTTCCAGACTAGCAGCTTGATCAAAACACGTCCAGTTAGGATTCTCAGGATGTACCTAAAGCAATAATAAAGGCCAGAGGCTTAAAAGTTTGATCCTTCAATTTCTTTACTGCGTAGTTTGTTCTAGAGTTCTGCTCACTGTCTTTTGGATTTGGATTCGGATGCAAATTTTTATGAGAAAGACAAACTATAAGCATTTTATGTAGTTCAAAAACTACAAGATAATATTGAAGTGCTTACAAAATAGTTGCAAACTTCATGAATAATCACTCGGGTTGCGAAACTTTCGTTGTACGCTTCGATCTTCAAGCAGCGATTTCGCCTATCCAATGAATTAACTTGAATAAAATAGACAAAGTCTACACCAGCAATTTTCTTGAGCAAATAAGGAGCTTCCACGTTTAATTTGCATCTCCGTTCGATCACTTGCGTTGAACCATCCTCACTTTCTGTTTCTTTTATAATGTCCGACCCTACGAATACTGGTATCATGGGGCATGTTGGGAAACGGCGTTCATAAGCCTACAAAAAAAAAATACAAACAAAACAAGAGCTCACAAAATTCTGAAAGTGCATTAAAATTAAATATTAAAAGTAAAGAAGGAGAATGCACGTAACACTTACCGCCATAATAAGTTCGAAAGGGTACTTATAAACTCTCACGGGGGACTGGTACTTTTGAACCATTTTCGACGGAAGTCTGAGGACGAGTCCTCCTCTTTATCAAATACTTCTGGAGAAAAATGTAAACAAAACAAATACAATATTTATAATTTGCTTGATTTTGATTTCCAAATCAGATGAGTTGGCGAGTTGGAAACTTTCACTGATCAACTATGACTTCAGTCGTAGTCTTTTTATACAAGATTCGAGAGACTTCAAACTTCGTCTACAAAATACCAAAGGTCATCCTCAAGACGCACGGCGAAATTCTTGGTTTTAATTTAAACTGTCAATGCATGTAACGCAGAAGAAAAAATGTCTGACGTCGTTGAAATATCCGTTAATTTAACCAATTAGAAGTTTTATCGGTGAAAGCTATAATTTGATTAAAAAGCATCGCCTAATAATGCCATACCAAAATGCTCTTCAAATAATCGGATTTTTTATACCGAAAGAAGTCGAAGAAATTAGCCATTTAACTTCATTATTTTGCAAGCGGAGTAAAAAAACTCGATCATCATTTCATGTTACGTCAAAAGAAAAAATAGTCGTTGACAGTAGGTGGACAACATAAAAAATTTAAATGATAAAACGCTTCATGCCTCAATACGTCATAGTCATATCAAGTCGAAAAACCAAATTATTTATTCGATCGATAAGGTTCATTAGAATTTTTTTTCTGATTTTTTTTTGGTACCTACTTTTGCAATTATGTTATTCCAACTTATTTTATAGTCAAATGAATGCTTTTCTAGAATAAATAGGGTCTTCATTCGTCACTACTACTGTCACTTGAAATGAAACGACTGAGGTATTTTTATTTCATTTAATTATACCTTATTCATCCAAGCCATAATCTATGCCACATACAGGAGGAACAGTAAAAAGTGGTTGGTTGAGTTTGGGGAATTGAGAAAAGCGTGGCGTAAAACACTAACTACGTATTTAATTATTGATACGTAAAAAAGAAAATCGATTCTTCATTTATCGAAAAATAACTTCAGTTCCACATTTCCAAAACGAAGGTTCTACAAGTCTTAGTTTAGGTCTTATCTACTATCACCATTGGTTTGGTATCACGTTCAGAAAAAAGCATGTTATTTTTTTGGGGGTAAAATCGATGGTTAACCTTTGAGCTCTCAAGGCGTGCGACAATTATCTACTATCACCATTGGTTTGGTATCACGTTCAGAAAAAAGCATGTTATTTTTTTGGGGGTAAAATCGATGGTTAACCTTTGAGCTCTCAAGGCGTGCGACAGTGATTGAATTTAATGATTTTTTATGAATAGTTTTACTTGTTTACTTTATTTTCAATTATATTCGTTACGATTACGAGACGAGACTAATGAAGAGAGATGTTTCCCCATCACATACATTCCCAATGACCAAAGTTAACAGGACAAGTGCGTCGAAGTCTAAATTAAAATTACTTCAGATGCTACGTTCCAGTTAAATAGACGTGATGATGAACTTTTAATTGTTTTTGTCACTTGTTTTTCATTTATGAATTTATGTTTCTTTATCGTATCTATCGCCTTTCTTCCTTTGAGTTGTTTCGGGAAATGTCAATGTCTTGAAATCATTTGATTTGATAAGTACAAAGACAAGTCTCAATTAAAAAACTATTTCCTGTCTGCGTCTGTAGGGTTAATTAATTTCATGAACAATCAATTTCGTGTTCCTGCTCAATGATTCATAAATGAACGGCTGATAGAAATAGTACAAAACATTTTATATTCTTTCATCGTCATCCGTAGTCAATTAAATCTGCTATTTTCAAGTATGAAGAACGCTTTACACGTGCAAAAACATTCGTCCGGTTCCATAAATCTAATCTTCCTACTCCCCCGATTTCATTACATGAAAGCAAGTGATTCATTTAATAATTGGCACAAACACCATGAAGCAAATTGATAGGTTTGAAGGGATATTTGTGTAGGCTTAAAGCATGAATTAATGCTCTCTTCTATTTAACATCCATGATGATGGCTTGTCTCAAGTAAATCAGGGTTATTACTATTATTACGTGATTTTTTTTTCTCTAGGACCATTAGATGAAATTAACTTTGCATCACTAACCAGCGCTATATCAAGCGATGTTCTGTAACGAACGTAATGACGGGACCCAAGGTGCCATCAATCTCGATTTCATTACATGAAAGCAAGTGATTCATTTAATAATTGGCACAAACACCATGAAGCAAATTGATAGGTTTGAAGGGATATTTGTGTAGGCTTAACGCATAAATTCCCCACTTCTACTTAACATCCATGATGATGGCTCGTCTCAAGTAAATCAGCGTTATTATTATTATTACGTGATTTTTTTTTCTCTAGGACCATTAGATGAAATTAACTTTGCATCACTAACCAGCGCTACATCAAGCGATGTTCTGTAACGAACGTAATGACGGGGCCCAAGGTGCCATCAATCTCTCTCTAATGAATGATTTATGACTACTGACTCAAGACATGCTATCACTTTAACTTAATGCCCCCACCTCAATTTAATCCAATCATGCTGGCTTCTTCTCCAAACCCAAAAGAACACGAGAAGAGCGAAGCAAAATTATCAAATATCGCAGAAAAGAGGCAAAGATGAGTTGCTGTGATTAGCTAATAAATGCCCCAACTCTGGAACTTAAAATAGATTTTTTCAAGTAAATAACTAAAATGCTCCTCGTAAATATTGGTGGCCCTTAAAAGGGCCGTTGGTTTAACTATAGTACAGGCCGGGTCGTCAACGAAAAATCCAAAATTGTGTCGAAGGAAGGTGAATGAATTACAAACGCTCTCCTCGAACTCTGCGTGCTAACTGCATATCCTTCGGCATGATGGTTACTCTCTTGGCATGGATGGCACACAAGTTTGTATCCTCAAACAGACCGACCAAATAGGTCTCGGAAGCTTCCTGGAGCGCCATTAGCGCAGAACTCTGGAATCGCAAGTTTTGCATCAAGTCTTGAGCAATTTCACGAACGAGACGCTGGAATGGCAATTTTCTGACGAGCAGATCTGTACTCTTCTGATAACGACGGATTTCCCTAAGTGCCACAGTTCCCGGACGAAAACGATGAGGCTTCTTAACTCCGCCGATTGATGGAGCAATTTTGCGAGCTGCTTTAGTGGCCAGCTGCCTTCTAGGTGCCTTCCCTCCAGTCGACTTTCTGGCGGTTTGCTTGGTGCGAGCCATTTCACTTTACTTTATAGTTGAGTCGATATCACAAGACAATTAAGAGGAATGGTGAGATCACTATTGCAGCACTGTGAGATGTTGAAGAGAAAAAGGCGCGATGTCGTTCGGATGAGTCCAACATGTACTATGAAGCCCGCCTTTTTGAGCAGCTGCTTTTATACAACACAGTTGAGTTGACTACAACATGTTCTGCTGAAGGCAGAGTCGACCTCCGTTTTTTTATCAGGCACGTCCGCACTGTATTCACTGTGTTGCTTGCTTGCTTCTTTGCTTGCAGCAAGCAGCTTGCTTGCTCTCATGCTCACGTGAGCATTGGTGAATTAGCATTTACAGATACGACATCGAAACAGAAAGCATGCAGGCAGGCATGTGTTGGTGTTACATCGCTTTCCCGCCCGAACATAACTGCGACATCAATAAAACTAAAATTGTCTTTACCAGGATATTATTGTGATTTGGCTGTCATTTCAGTTGTGGTGCATCGATCGAAACGGTCTTCCCGTTCGCGTTTAATTTCCAGTCAAAATTCTTCATTTACTAGGAAGGTCACATCGTCGCCTCGCAGATTTGAGAAGGTGCCTTACCGATGGAGTATTGAATTGACAGCGGAAGTTGAAATTAAGGATTTGGCTGAAAACCTGGTTCGAGCTCGAGGTAATCCCTTCAACACCGTCACCTGCATCTCGTCATCATATCAGCAGGAAAAAGGAGTGACAATGTTCTGCCGAACATTCATTCAACGCTTTAAATGGAGAGGATCAACCGATTGGAGTTTAATAATTTTATACCCAACGGCTCTTTTGAGGGCCACTATCATTTGCAAATAAAGAGCATGAAATTATTTAAGTACAAAAATAATTCTCGAAAAGTACGATCAGCTGCTGTTTAGCTTTCTCAGCGAGCGTAAAAGGCGATACACATTAACTTGAGGAGACGTGAATTGATGATGTAAGCTTTTGATGAAGGGGATTCAATCTTAAAGGCGCTGGACATTTTTGGATGTCGCAGGTCATGCTGTGTATTTTTTCATGAGGTGTCATGTCAAGAACATTTAATTTTCATAATTTCAATTAGCCGTCGTTTGAGAATGGCTTCGAAATTTTTACGTACAACATTCGTGTCCAGTTTAATGAGAATGAAAGGGTAGGTTCAGATTCACACCTTAAGAAAGGAATGCAAAAAGAAAATGCAATTCATTCAGATTTGCTGCACTCAAGCAACAACGATTACCTTATTTGTTTACCGCAAAAAATATGTGGGTCATCAAGAGCAATGGCATGTAAAGTACAATTTTTTTTTTGTTAGGGAAAAAACAAACAAAACAAAGTTCTTTGTCCCTTTTCACTTCGCATAAAGCTACCGACACATTTGCGATTATAGGACTATTGGGATTAATTATTCAGGGCATGGAAAAGGTGTAAAATTATTTAATGAAAAAATCAATTTTCCCTAAATCCTAGAAAATGTGCAACAAAGGTTTGGCAGGCTTGGGCTTGGATGAAAAAGCCCAACATAAACTTGACATTTGCAACACAAGTAGATTTCAGATAAGCCACAATCGCAATGTAGTGCCACAATAGTTTTAAATATATAGCACAAACAAAAATAGTCACATTGTATTACATACTCATGGTCTCTCGAACAAATTGTAAAGCTGTTAGAATTAATTTGATTTAATCCAATATGCTCGACGAAGAAACATTAAGCTTAAAAAATGGTTTTGCTTGCTTTTACAAGCGAAACGAAGCAAGGCCAAGGATAAATAATAATGGCTAATTTCTTTAAACATCATCCCTCTTATCGCAGTCAAGTCAAGTCAGTGAAGCATGGGTAATACACGCTAAATTATCTCGTTTTTACGAAACTATAATTATTATAAAGACCTTTCCTCTCCTGTTCATCCACCAACTTTAAATTTTTTAAAAACCTTCCTCTTTCTCTCACAATCAAAATCCATATGCCAGGCTTACTTTTAGGTGTTCATCATGGGAAGGAAATAATTCGATGTATTTTTCTCTAAAGATGTATTGCAATTTATGAATTTTCCATTGCTAACGCCAATTATTTAAAACTTTCGCCATCACTAACACGAAACTTAACCTAACCGAATCAAAATTTTAAATACATTTTTGCTTACCTTTTAAAAGAAAAAAAACTGTAGAAGGGGAAAACGTGAGAGTGTATTGTACGGAGCACAAAAACTTTAGAATTAAGACATTTTTTTTAATTCTTGAGGAAAAAAATTATTAGATGATGTTTACACTCCACTGTCAACACGAGACAATGGAATGGAGAAATCACTCAAAAAAATTTCTTTGATTATTATTGTCATCCAGTTCAATCCAGTCCAGAACTTGCCTAGGAGACAATGGACAATGGAATGGAGAAATCACTCAAAAAAATTTCTTTGATTATTATTGTCATCCAGTTCAATCCAGTCCAGAACTTGCCATACAAAAAATTGACAATTGCTACCGCACAAACCGACCGGACTTCTGGTTTTAATTTAATTGAAATATTCAAAGCCACTGAGCTTTTTTACTATATGAATGACTACGTCGTACTATCAACAATCATGATACCAACCGCACTATCAGTTCACCAAATCATTATAATAATTAAAGGGGCAGATAACATACGACACACAGATGTGCACACACTATTCATTAGGCCATCTCAATTCACATCATCAAAATCAACATGATTTCAACGCAACTTGGCCAACTTTTTCTGTTTGATTTGGTTTTGGCTTTATCTGGCCATCATCATCGGGAAAAAATGGTAAAATGTGTTTGATGATCCAAGTGAGTGTGAATAACGTATAGATTTTTTTTACGATCCTATCAACACGGCCATTGCCAATAATACAATAGCAAAATAGTAGTAGTATTCAATTCACTATCCACCTACGTTCAAAAAAAAAAAAACTTCGAGGTTTCATTTCCTCCAGAAAGTATCGACTGGACTGGAGCAAAATGAGAGAGAGCTCTGGAAAAAAAGGAGACGATGAGACTGAAGACTGAATTCAGTTTACTGCAGTCAGCCAGTATAATAGTAGTTGGCCCAGGTTTGAGTCCATGAGGAGCCTCTATAATATGTTCATGCTGTATTTTTTAAGCGTGTATCACAATAAAAAAAAATTTGCTTTGCTCGCTTCTCCATTCAAATCCAAAGGCAAAATATCTATTCCAGTTCCAATCCAATTGCTCTATATTTTCTGTTTTCTATCAGATTCCTCCATCCACTCCACTATAGGACTATTGGGAAATGAAACCTGCAGCGGCCAACAGCAGCTGAGCTAATAACCTTAAGAAAAACGCTTTTTTACTCTAAAGAGACATCCATCCAAATAAAAAAAAAATTTAGGTATGGATATGTGAGTTAAAGTACATAAGTAATATGCATTGCATGAGACATGAGATGAGGAGAGGTCTATGTAACTCTAATAGACCCAAACCATGTTGATGTTGCCACAGGCCAGGCCACAACTACAACAACCTCAAACAGAGTCTGTAATAATGATGATCATCATCGTTTTTTAGCATGAGTTATCAGATTCCTCCATCCACTCCACTATAGGACTATTGGGAAATGAAACCTGCAGCGGCCAACAGCAGCTGAGCTAATAACCTTAGTAGAAAAACGCTTTTTTTACTCTAAAGAGACATCCATCCAAATAAAAAAAATTTAGGTATGGATATGTGAGTTAAAGTACATAAGTAATATGCATTGCATATGAGACATGAGATGAGGAGAGGTCTATGTAACTCTAATAGACCCAAACCATGTTGTTGATGTTGCCACAGGCCAGGCCACAACAGACAACAACCTCAAACAGAGTCTGTAATAATGATGATCATCATCGTTTTTTAGCATGAGTACATAACGTGCATGAGCTTAAGCATTTTCTGATAGATATGAAACGCTTTTCTTATTTCAATGATAACCATTTTTTTTCGCGAGAAGACGCAAGTGTAACAAAATAGAAAGTCTAAATCCAATCCAATCTAACATGTTTCTTCTTTTTTCTTCTGTTGAGTTCAGTTGAATTGAAAAAAAAAACATTAATGTGCCTACATAAAATAACGCCTGGCCTACGTAACCGTCCGTTCGTTCGTGCAAATGACACGCCACGCCACTACCAACACTTTTGCACCTATAGAATAAAATCAATGCTTTTTGCAAAAAAATGCTATGTATTTTTTCAACCTTTGTTGCTTAAAAAACCCGTTTGGAAGTCTTCATCATCAATTGTTTAGTTGTGTTGTTGTTTATTTGTGAAGAAACCTCATGGAGAGCTTTACTTTGCCTAGAAAATTGTCAATTTTTCTTCTTTGTAGCTTTATTTTGGCTTACACAATCCCAATCACAAAATAGTCATCAATTTTATTTTCATGCCGACTCGAGCGACTCTAGTTCAGTATTTTTTTTGTGATTTTCCAATTCAATTGAAAGTGAGTGCTGAAAAGCATTGATGTTTTTTGTTACGTATTTTCAATGTTTTCATTTTCAATGACAGATTACATTAATTTTCGTCACAGAATAAAAGCTTTTCTCTCCACAAATGCTCTCAGCTGAACACAAATAATAATGTCAACGGCTCTTTAAATTACCGCAATGATGACACTTGAATTACAGTGGAGTGAATCTTATGGCTTTCTCACTGAAATTATAAATAAGTGCACTTGCATATTACATATACTTAAACTTAAACACTTTTAGTCGCAAAAAAAGTAAAGTACAACAAAATTTGCAATTTGCACGTGAACAAAGTATCTGTGTACAATATGGTTTGTACCTGTTTTTTTAATCATGTGGCTTTGCTTCGTCTTTGTTAGCATGGGATTCTATCCCTTTCGATTTCAATGGTATTTTACCTTATCATTAATCTCCTACTGCTGCTTAGTGCTTACTTATGAATTAGTAATGCAGGATTTTGTGGGATGCGTCTTTTATGCATGCATAAGAATTTAGATTATAATTATAAATAAGTGCACTTGCATATTACATATACTTAAACTTAAACACTTTTAGTCGCAAAAAAAGTAAAGTACATACAACAAAATTTGCAATTTGCACGTGAACAAAGTATCTGTGTACAATATGCTTTGTACCTGTTTTTTTAATCATGTGGCTTGGCTTCGACTATGTTAGCATGGGATTCTATCCCTTTCGATTTCAATGCTATTTTACCTTATCATTAATCTCCTACTGCTCCTTAGTGCTTACTTATGAATTAGTAATGCAGGATTTTGTGGGATGCGTCTTTTATGCATGCATAAGAATTTAGATTATGAATAATTTTTTCAGGTACCACGTACCCCACTACACTGAATACTGAATAGGTGTCTCACTGCGGCAACAATGAGATGAGGAGAGAAACCAGTTATGCCAAAAATATGTTTTTGGACTTTAAAATTAAAGTAGGAAAATATGCCAAAGTGAATGCTTTCATGTTTTAGTTATCATGGTCGTACTAGTCGTGGATGATGATGATTAAAAATCGCAAAAATGACCCTGGCTTCATGATATCTTTTTGTTTAGAAATGTAGACTGGATTGGATTGAACTTTGAGATTTTTTGTGTCGTGAATTTGCAAATTGCAATTGCAAACTAGACATGAAAATCGTCTACTTTTATAGTACAATTTTTTTTCTTGAAAGATTTTTAGAACATCAAAGTTAACCTTCACTTTTTCCTTTACCGTTCTTCAAACGATTTGTTTTTTTTCTTTTGTTGAATTTTTCATGAAAATTGTGGTAGTTAATGGTGCATAATGGATTAAAGCTGAGCTTGAGCTTTTGGTATTTAAGAAAACATGAGTACTTTTGAATAGAAAATGAATGCTGGTAATTTTCCAAAGGAAAAGGAAGGCAGGACTTTTTTTTATCAGATTTGACTTTGTCTCGACTTCAAGAACTTTTTCCCAATAAAAAAATATTTCACGTGGGCCGCTTACATGCTGGGCTTGATCTTTTTAACACCTCACTTACTTTCCCTGCACGCTCCGCTCCTAAAAGGAAAGCTAGGTTGTTCTACAAAAAATAAAAAAGTGCATAGTTTTACAGCAATGGAGATAAATAGAGCTGATATAAATGAAAAGGAAGGAAGGAAAGGAGATACACGGCTCAATATCCTTTCGTTTTCTTGTAAAGCACGAGGGGAAATGAGTTTTTGTGTTGTTATGTAGTTTTTTTCCAGGCTTTCTTTTTCACTTTCATGCGAAAAAAATCTGCAGTAAACTATGTAGCTACTTTTAGTCCTATCCGGCCGTCTTGATGATGATGATGGTGATGGCGATCACGTTTTTGGTAGCCGATGCGATATTCACCTGCGAAAACTGGAAGAGTAAAACAGTTCTCTGCTCTTTAATCTTTATGATGGGCTTTGTAACATTTTCGCTGGAGATGTAACGAACAAGTTCCAGAAAATATGCTGCAGGGTTGAATTGAAGTTGATATTAATTCTGCAGAATTGCAATTTTTCCAGGCATCATGCAAAGGAAGAAATCATTTTATGCGTCGCAATCACAACACAACTCGCCATTGGCTTGGGTTGGGATTATCTCTCTAGTCCAGCCGATTCACATTCCTCAGTGTTCCACGGAGGTTTTTGGACATTCATTATCAATTATGTACTGACTGACTCAGACTGCATGAAACTGAGATAAAAAACGATAGAACGTAAAACAACTTTACTTGATAGCGCCAATATAATAGCGGTTACACAAGTTGAGTAAAGTCTGAAGAAAAATGCCGACGGACTTTGAGGTTTTTCGCGATGTAAGCTTCAACCTGACACGAGCAGAAATTAATTTGCACGCTTTGGGTAGGTGGTAAAAGTGCTAAAAGCTATTATTTCTCTTTTTCATGTTCATGGTCCAGGCAGGCCAAATCCAAATCTAGATAAATCTTTTCTGTCTTCTGAATGCCGAACGCGAATTAAGCGATTTATGTGATGATGATAATGATAAGGAAAGGACTAAAGCGTTCTAATTTGAACAGTAATTATAAAAAAAGCTTACAATTGAGTTATGTCCGATAGCGAATTGCATTTGCAAACTAATAATTTTCCTCATTTCTTGCTTGAATGCATTTTTATCTGCATAATTTTCCAGCAAAAGCAAAAGCCGTAGCAAAAAATGAAAGGGAAACGGGAAAGGAAAATAAGAACGAGCGAATGAGCAAACCATGAATGAACTGCAAGGGGAAAAATATGATGGGAAGAGTGGCCTATACAAAAACATGCATTATAAAACCCGTTTTCAATGACTGGGGCAAGTTGGACGTATCAAGAAAGAGGAGCGGAAGCCGAATTTTGTTTGTCATGAATGAATTGAAATTGTCTATGTCATCTTCCCATTGAATTTAGCCGGATAAAAAACATCCAAATTCATAACCATTGGAATATTTTCTAAATCAAAACAGGCTCATTCATCTCATTAATTAATTGTGATAGTGAGAGTTTAAAATTACATGAGTATAGCTCAAAGGAATTTATAATTTTATCAAAAACTATCGTCAGCAAGTTTTTGTCTGGGTTGTTCTACTGTCAGTTGTGTTTTGTGTGAGGTAAGAAACTTAGATATTTGAAAATAAATTAATTTGATTATTTTTTACTGTGTTATGATGATATTTCTAAAACAAAAGTTTTCTTAAACTTGTTAAAGTTTATAGGCAAGCAGATATGGCGTCATTTATTTTGAACTATTTATTGAACAAAAAAAAATGCGATATCATGTCGCGCTTCTTTTTGTGTAATGAAAGGATGACAATAATAATGATACTTGGGTTAATAATGATGAACCTTCTGAATTTTATTTTGCATTTTTATCTAGATACAAAAACGATATTGAGTTGGAAGATGCAATTCATACAGCGATTTTAGCTTTGAAGGAAAGCTTCGAAGGGCAGATGACGCCTGAGAACATAGAGCTTGGCGTAGTCACAGAGAGAGGCTTCCGCAGACTTACTGTTTGCGGATGGGATGAAGGGAAACCCATGCTGTTTCAGTGTGATCCGTCAGGAGCGTATTTCCCCTGGAAGGCTACAGCCATGGGGAAGAGTTTTATTAGTGGAAAAACATTCTTAGAGAAACGGTATGCGGATTTAAACTATTTATTGAACAAAAAAATGCGATATCATGTCGCGCTTCTTTTTATGTCATGAAAAGATGACAATACTAATGATACTTGAGTTAATAATGATGAACCTTCTAAATTTTATTTCTGAATTTTGTGTTTTTCAGATACAAAAACGATATTGAGTTGGAAGATGCAATTCATACAGCGATTTTAGCTCTGAAGGAAAGCTTCGAAGGGCAGATGACGCCTGAGAACATAGAGCTTGGCGTAGTCACAGAGAGAGGCTTCCGCAGACTTACTGTATCCGAGGTCAAAGATTATCTCGCCAACATAGTATAAAAATTCCTGCATTTTTTCTTTCTTTTGTATTATCATTGTCATTTCATTATGATTAGGCATATATGTTAACCTTAATTCTGAATTCGTCTATTGAACAAAAAATATGTAATTTTAACAATGGAGCCACTTAAAAGGTTACTTGTTATTTTGTCCTGTAACAATAACAAGATCCTTTTTGAATCAGATTATCCACAAAAAAAAAGAATCCAGGTATGGATGTATGGTTTAAAGGTTTTAATAAAACGTCTTATGGTTCGGTAAATGCTTAATTGTGATTGTGAATTTTGGAATTATTGGATTGAAGGTATTGTTGTGTAATAATATGGTAATCGTCAATTGCATTCTTATTCATATTTACATCCTCCTTAAACGCGTTTGCCATTCCCCCTGTCTTTTTATGTTTTTGTCTGTGAGAATTGAACAAGAAAAATGTCTTTGCACTTTACTTACTTTCATATTCCTTTATTTTGTTTGGTCCGGGTTTGTCGGCAAACTCTTTGTTTTCACTTTCCTTTTTCAAGTGGACGACTGAGTTTAATTGAAAGTGTGAAATGCACCACCACCCTTTTGTAATAATAATCATAGAAGGCACAAGGACTGTAGAAGTACCCTAAGCCTAACTCAAACGCATCGTCCGTCAGTGAGCCCAGCTCCTTAATGCTTATTTGCAGGTGGGGAACAATAAGCCAAATGAATCCCTTTTGCTACTTCCCATCAATCTAGTCACTCATCGTCGTCATCATTGATGAATTTTTAGGCGGAACTTGCATTTAATGACAGAATCGGAAGTCAAGTCACATTGACGCCCAGAAGCAGGACGGATGTTTTGATTGTGACTGGGAGAATTATTTTTGATTTTGAACTGGGGCAGTAATGCACTAAGGATGGGTTCTTACATGTGCATCAAAATTCATTAATCCGAGGTTCCAAATAGTTTGTGCCAAACCTCGATATATCGGCAATTTGTGTAAGGGACTCGTTAACTAAGCATGCATGTTTTAAAAGTCTCGCAATTTTGTATATTGTGTATAACGGATTTTTTTGCATGATCATAAGTTGTTCTATTTGGACAAATTCAGATTATCGCCCAAACTCGTCCTTTATATCGAATTCCTAGGACTGTGAAACATGCACTGACTGACTGCCCCACTGTCCCGCTTTACTGAACAAGGCATGCTAATACATTTTGATCTTTTATACGTTAATGTAGAAGGGTTAAAGGAAACATCGAATTTGGGATCATTCATTTTCATTTCCCTTTCTACCAGTGAGAATCAGATAGGAGCCTGAAAAAATAAGAAAACCACACACGCTGCATGATTCTGATATGCTCATTATTCCTTTCAGCAAAAGTCTTTAAATGTTTGTCTGCGAAGACAGGTCTGAAGGGAAGTCACTTTTCTAAAGAATGGAGAAGAAAGGTGTGCAGGATCGTGATCGATGGATAAAAATAGGGCTAACAGGACCTGCCTTCTCACCACCAATAATACCATACCACCTCCATGCTAGCCAGGGACCTTTTTGAGGATGAAATGAAAATGAAGATGAAGACATGAAAGAAGATGACTACGCACAAACGCACAATATCCAGAAATTTTTTTCTACTTATGCAATAAAAGTGGGATATAAGCTTTCATTGTGATTTTAATTCTCAATGGAAAACTTAACGTGAGAGAGTGTTTGTAACCATTTAATTTCCTATGTTTTCATACAAATCCTGTGGTGATGGGAAGGGTGTCTAGGGAGAACTAGAAAATTAGGTTAATTTTTAGTCCGCAAAACTAGGTCTTCTTCAGTAAAGTGGTGGAAGTTGAGAGGAAAAGTTCTCCACTCATGAATTTGTGATCTAATTAATTTTGAATATTTTTTTGGGAATAAATTCTGCACCAAGTTGCAAGATGGTAAGATTTTTTCTCAGTTTCCTTTGAATCCTCATGAAAAGTGAAAACGTTGCGTGGACTTAATGTTTTCAACGTTTTGAAATCACGAAAAAAAATTTGTTTATTTGAAATTTTTATTTTTTTCTTACAGGGCATATCGGCTAAAGTGTGCTCGTTTATAATTTGGTGCTCCATTTTTCTCGTAAAAAATGTCCAGTCTCAAGGCTTCTACTATAAACCCAATAATGTGAATCAATATCAAATTGTAAACGGAAAGTACGAACTCATCACGTACAACAACTCCACCCCCAAGTCTTCTCGAAACTATATTCCCATCATGGGGAAATGCGTACGACTCTTCCAAAACTCCAGAGGAAGATGATGCAATTCTCAACAGCATTTCTGATCTTCACCTCGACTCTTCAAATGTATCTCCTACCGTAACCGATAGTGAAGGATATTTCTCGTGGTTTAGTTTCCCCTCCATCCCTGGATTCGGTTCTTCTTCAGAGACCACTGAACCAACAACAAATGGAGGAATGATGGGAGGTCCTCCTCCGCCAATATTCGATGGGCTATCCCCCTATGGGACCTCCACCACCAGGAATGGGTTTTCCTCCAGGACCACCACCACCCGCACCAAATCCGATGGATTATCCCCCAGGGGCACTAGGACCTGCACCACCAAATATGATGGGCGCACCGAGCCCGATGGGAATGTTTGATACTTACGACACAAACGGATTGGGACCAATGATGTCATCTGCCTCACAGAATGAAGTTGCAGTACTTCCTCCTCCAGGTCACATGCAAATGAATCCTAATCCAATGCAGCCGTCTCAATATTCCCCAATGCCGCCTCCAAATGCTATTCCCAACGAAATTAGAAACAATCTGAATCCGACATTCCAATTTCATCAGAACGTGATGGATTCGATTCCTGTTCCTAGCCCCAGTTTGTCCAGTGCTTTAGGTCCACCTCCTCCATACGCATACACAGCTAGTTTTCAATACGGAACGAAAGGCGCCACTAACGAACGACCTCTACCCCAATCTTTTATTGACACATTAACAAGTTACTTCAACATGGGAAAGCGAAGTGATTTAGATGGGAAGATTCCCGTGGACATAAAAAAAGCCGGAATCGAGTCAAGGAGTGATGCACCGGAAGAAATGTACTACTCAGGCGACCAAGGTACCATCGATTTAAGAGATTGGGCTTCATTTGTGGAAAAAGCTGGTGAGGAATCGGATTCTGAGTCTGATGATGATAGTGAAAGTGCAGACTCTACAGATGAAGAATCGGACGACATGCCCACGGCCCCTGTAGGAGATACCCAAGCAAACAAATCGTCAGACATTAAAGATTTTCCATGCCCCAAAAGCGGAATCTGGAGATGGAACGGCGAAGTCTGCATTGCAGTTGGTCCCGTTCCAGTTTGGGCTTGTAAGCCAAATGATTTGACTGTTTCAGGGAAAATTGCAATTTGTCGCAATAAAATATATT
>JAHZMX010000660.1:0-19375 GCA_027743895.1 Seira musarum | reverse complement strand
TTGCAAGTTTGAAAGAAATACACAAGTAATTTGTTAAAGGTACCCACCATTATTATTCTGCTTTCCAACCTGCCCGGACTTCTTCATTTTTCATCATTTACTGTTTCAGATGTGTCATATTCTCGAGTGGTGTAGAAAATTCTCAAAAAAAAATCTCTTTAGCTTTAGTTCTTGTTCTGCTCTGAAATATGGTTTCCTCTTTAATAATATATAAAGGCAGGATGTTACGGATGTGTAACTACCGGTTTTCTTGCTTTCTATCTTTTTAGGTTGAGGTGATGTTGTTGCTGGTAGTTTTGTTGGCAGCAGTGGTTGATGATGGTTGGTTGCTAGTCGCTAGCAAGCAACTTCTACGACTGTGACTATGACACGTAAGTTTTTTTTCGAAAAGCAGGAAGGCAGGCGAAAAAATGGGAGTTTGACACGATGCACTACATGGCCATTTTTACTGTTGGCACATTCAACAAAAAACGGAAGTAAATGAATAAAATACATGTTGTAGTTTTTTTTTGCAAATGCGGGAGTTTTCCTTGTTAGTGTTCCTTTTATGGTTTGCAGTCTTTTTAGCTTTTTTTGGCATACCACTGGTATCATATAGCGTAGCCTGAGGTATCATTAATGTGGGTGAAAATCTGTTGGGACGTTGCAATCTACATTTGATGTTTTGTTAAATAATATCACTTCACATGAGTGTGTGTACTTTCATTTTTGCTGATTCTCTGCCTTTCGTTTCGCATTTTTCCTGTGGGAGAAGTTAAGCAAAGTCATTCCTTCATATTTCATCAGATCCGAGAGAATATGAAGCCGGAGAAATGGTTCGCTTGTTGGATCCAAAGGTGGAATGAATTATGAATCGCATGTACTTAGAAAAGCGCATGTAGCGGCAAACCCGGAACCGTGACTTCCAGTAAATGGGTAGTCCAAGAGAATGGGAAATAAATGCTACCATTTGAAGCACACGGCGACTTTTGCTCGCCTTATTATCCATCGAGGTATTTTTACCTTTGCGGAAATTATATGTGCATTTCGATTTACGCGAAATGGAAGAGAGAGCATCTCCCATTATTTCGCAATAGTAGACAGACAGTCAAACACTCACCATTTAAAGCTTTTTATGTTCGAGTTCTTCTGCTGGAAAAAGAGGAGAGCGATCATACTGTCAACCATGCCGTGGCACTGCGGGTTGTTTGTTTAAGCCGCTGGTGGAAAAAGAGAAAAAGATCTAGACCAGCTTAAGCTTTGACGAATATGAGGGTTGTCAAGCTTGTCGAGATTTATTTTGTTACTTCTCAGTTCTTGGGTATGTTTTCTGAGGGCTCAGGTTACTCTTTACCACATATTCCTTTGTAATAGAACATGATCCTGGGAGAAGGAGAAAAAAGTAAGCATTCCGCTATTCCTTCTCTGCTGCTTTGGAGAAAAATGGTGAAAGTGTGTGGTTGGATTATATTGAGATGGGAGAAAGTTTAATATTTTAGTGAAACTGAGAAGGAGCCCGATGCTGGCATTTTTCTTCGAAGTATGACGTATTGAAGGGTAAAATCGAAAGGCAACAGACATCAGAAATTGGGAGAGCGTTTAGATAGCATCAATGAGCCATGTATTGTCATCATTTTCGGCTGAAAGATGTACTTACTTTTTATATCGGAGAGTTAGCAGTGATGACGAGGATTTCTCCTTTTTGCTGATCTCGTGTATCTTGGATAAATTGATAGGATGAGATGAGATTTGGGAATTTTTCAGACAGACTGAATTGATGCTCAGCGTTTTTAGGTTCAGGATATTTCTTTTTGCGCAGCTTTTTTTCTTATTGCCACAGCTTGTTACCTTTTTTTGGAGGGTATTTGTTGGATAAAAAAATGAAGATTTGTCTAGAATGAATTATAAAGTCTCCACGTGTTCCATTAAAAATTCAAAGCTATCAAATAGTTTAGGAAACCCTTGTGACGCCATTTTATCATTTTATTTTACAAACAAGGACTTTGTTAGACAACTTGCATGCACCGCAAAACCGCAATGCTGTCGCTACTCCATTTCCAATAGGACCTCGAGAACATTAAATTTTTTGCATATTCATGGTGGCAACGGCAGAAGCCAACATTGCGAATTTCACTGATGCGTATAATGAAGCTTGTGAAATCGATCACGCATAATGAAAATGTTGTTGCAATCCTGTTAGTAAACACTAAAAGGAATTTGGTGTTTGCCAAATCATTTCACAGTAATATGTATGTAAAATAATTTGCGTATGTGCCTATAAAATAGAAAGTTGTACGCTTTTCCTGTGAGGATGTAAAATATTCCGCATTAAATTGCAAAATAATATTGTAAATAAAACCAGCAATGGAAAACATTGCGCTAGTTCTAAGACGCCTCATGAATACAATATTCGTTTGACTGGTCATTTTGGCTTTGAAATGATGCAATCATGTTGATATTGCGGCAATCCAAAGTGTTTTAACTTACTTGTAAAATCAAATTAATTGTTTCAATGATATCGTATGAAACGAATTTGCCCTGAAGTAAACGTTCCTAAAATAATCATATACAATATTACCACCACCACCACCACATAAGTACAACCCATTTAAAGAGGATTGTATTGTGGTAAAAAAGCCAAGACATTCAGCAGAAACGGAGTAGGTATGTCCAGGCTACTCAGCAAACATTTCATTTTTTTATCAGTCACAGTATAATAACAGTAAAAAAGTGCATGAAACACGCAATTACTAGATGTAAGTAGTTGAAGCATTTCAAGTCCTTCATCCCTTCTTTACATTTTACAACGCAATAATAGCCGCCAGTTAAGATAAAAAAACTAAAAGGAAAATGCGGTTAGTTGAAGCTAAAGGAAATCCGATCAACCTACTTTCCTCATAAAACATCAAAGTAAAAGGCTTGCAAATAAAAAAATCTCTACTTGAGCTGTGTAGATAATAGAGAGTAACCTCATAATCAGAATTACTTCTACAAGTACAACCAACTTACAAACCAGACAAAGCGCACACAGCCCAATTCAATTATATTTGAAAACAAAAGATTTTTCGAACATTATTATTAACAATCCAATTAAAAGTGATTTTGTTATTGTTCAAAGGAAACATTAAAGCCTTTCTTTTGAAAACTTATAAGCTTGAAAATAATATGATTCCTTTAACTAACTGCGTAGAGCTAGAAGAATACTCTCTCGCTTTGTTTCGTATTCCTGCCGTAATCATTTATGTTTTTTAATGTGACCCTCGTTCTACAGTGTGGTGCTAACAGATTTAAAATTTCTTTGAAGAAAAATAGGGGCACTGGAACAAGTTCCCTGTAATATTTATTAGTGTATGGTAAACTTTAGTTACTTTTTAGCTAACGTACTTGCGTTAAACTCGATTAGGTGTAGCTATAGTCATCGTCGCTGGCAAACCCTTTCCTTATTGTTTGCTTTTGTTAGTGGAAAAGCATTACACAAACAGAAGGAAGAAAGGCTACATTTCATTTTCACCCCTTTGCAAAAAAAATTCAACCTAATTTTGATTCTTTAGTTTCCAGCAGTCGTCTCTATTTTTATCAAATAACTCAAGGCGTTATAATGCGAATAATAATATTATGAATGGAAGACTTCGGCAAACCTTTTTTGTGCTAGCTTGCATTGTCCACAGGCAAAATTTGCGTGTCTATTCATGCATGCACATAATACGTGTGGCAAATATAGTGTAGCGGCACAAACACCGTGACAGAATTATATGTACGAGCATGCTCTACATGAATCTCGGCCAACAGTTTTAATATTTGCACTGCTTTGCTTTGTACTTTCCTTTCACTTTGTTAGTTTAAGTTCTTTGCTTTGCTTTCAGGCAATATTTTTTGTACGTAACCTAACCCTATTATCAAATAAATATTTTTCCTTCTTCTGCTTCTTCTCTGACCAGAACAGGTCAAAAAAGGAAGAAAATCGATGGCAGGTGGACGCAATGGAAAAAGGTTCTTACAATATTGCATCCGATTTGGAGAAGTACATTGAACAAACTTTGACAAATTTTGTACTTCCTGCCCTGCTCCCATTTCACTTGGGTGCTCGCATTCATTTCCTTGCATTACATTACTTTCACAGAGGCGTTGTGAATGTACTTATGTTTTTCCACATTTATCTAATGCATTGCCTATGCCATGCACACAATGATTCATGATCAAATATGAAGTTCGGCTAAGGAATCGACAAATTACATTTGAAAAATGGCTACATTTTTTGACTTCTATAACCCAAACCCACTACAAATGCATGAGAAAAAAATTGCTAGATTACCCTACAAAATGAATGGCAGGGTTTAGTTTTCCTTTAGTCCGACGTATGAAAGTAACGTGGGATTGCAATAACTTTCTCTTGTATGAGGTTCGCATGCAAACAAGTTTGCAAAGTGAGTAGGATTTTGGACACGATGACTTTGTTCCTTTTTTCACAAATTGGTTGGAGAGCAAAGGAGTGAAATTGTTTGACCCCTACAAAGTTCCTTTGTTAGTTTTTCATTTTTGGTCGATCATGAATAAGATCCAAGAGCTCCTTTGGTTTCTCTTTTGGTACGAGGTACTTACTCACTTACAATAACGTTGGTCATCATCATGAGCACTTTCATCCTTCTGTGGTGGTGTACAAGGGCGTAGGAGTAAGCATGTTTTATTCTTTCTTGCTGGCCACAGAAAAGCTAACCCTTTCATATATGACTTTCTCGTTCGCAACCATGTTATCCCATGAAGGAGGACGAAAAAGTTAAATCCTCCTTGAGCCATTTAACTACAAGACATATTGAAGCACATAACAATATTTTCTCATGCCCCTTGAAGTCAGGACCATAGAATGCTGTTGAAAGCTCTTATGGATCATGTCTCTAATGCAAACAGAGAGAAAAAGAACATTTTTCCATATTTTTTAGTATCTTCATTTGCAGAATAGAGCTTTCTCGATCACTTTTCCTGCGCTGTGTACGGGCAGATGTAGTAGTAAAAAGCATTCACACGGATTGCTGGTGGCTAGTTTGTTCAGGAAAAAAAACATGCCTCGTTGAGTGGAATAGCCGTAATTTAAACTAAGCCATGGGCTATAATATGAAATGATAATAATAATAATGATATAATGAAGTGGACACTGCGTATGTCTAGATTCTACGTAGTTACATATTTTTGTGACCATGTATGTCCACCTTACGGTCCTATTTTAAAGGTGAATTCACAAAAGATGAACCTTACTTTTTTCTAGGATCAAGAAAATATATTACGACAAAAATCCTGAACGGATGGTGGTATAACCTGAAATCGAAAAAAGGGTTTTGTAGTATTTGAACCAAAATCGAAAATAAACTCGGAAAATTGAACAATTTTTTTAACTTTACCTTTTCATTTTCCGCTCACCGACTATGCTCGTATTTTCGCACCAGTATATCAAAATACGTAAGCTAGATGAAATACAGTGCTGGAAGCGACTGGAAACCAGTTAGTTTTCCCATCGCTTGTGCAAATTTACGTGAAAAATTTTCTATTTTCTCTCCCATTTCATTTTATGAATTTTAGATATTTTTTTGGAGGGTACAAAATATCAGTGAAGCCGACGCGATGCGCAGGAAAATGGGGATTGTGAAGGCTTGACGATAATAGTTTCACGTACCGTCGAGGATTACTTCACTGAAACTAGAATCATCTTTTCGATCATGCATAAGACATACGCGTAATGGGGATGTGCAATATAACGCATTCGTGCACACAACACGGCAGGACAAACGACATCGTCTACAATTCAAACAAATTGACTTTTGTCCCACATGTCATAATATTGATTATCGCTTAAAGCTTTGAAAAACATGCAAAGTAACTAGAGGAATCAGAAAAAGACTGACGACAGGCGAGAGCACGCGAAATTGTCCATGTTTCTTCCTTTCTACCTAACACGCTTGCATTTACTCCAGGCGTTCGTATGACCATTTGAGCGTGCCATGTGATTCACATATTTCCAACGGAATGCGGAGAAATTGAGGAGTTAAGGGATATTTAAACGTGGGTGTCATCCGCCCGTGCATGGATGAATGGATAAAATAATTCGGGGAGAAGACTCACGATGACGGATGATGATGACCTGAGTGAAATGAGAATATAATGCGATCGTTGACTTATGCCTGCAAAATATTACAATTATATCGTAACAACGGAGAGTGGCAGTCGCAGCAGTCGTGCATCAAGGTTTGTGAATTTCATGGAACGTCGAGCAATTGGTGCAATAAATCTGCAATATTTTTCAGTATCACTGCAAGACATTAGAACGCAGGCAAACCCCCTCTCAGGCATTTTAATTTTGGAACTGATTTAGAGCAATAAAAGTCTACCAAGTGGGCTGCAAACGTCATGACAAGAAATTGCTGTACAAATTGATCGTTACTTTGCGCCAGAAGGCGAGCCTGTGTGTTTCTTCTAGGCACAGGCAAATGACATTTTGCAAGCAATAAAGTGAAGCACGAGCGACATTGTCCAATTTCTTTTGAACGGAAATCGAGGTTAAAGGCATTACCGTTTGATACGTTCATCTTCAGGCAAGATCAATGACTCAAGTGCAAGTTCCACACAGTTTGTAACTTCTCCCTTCACGGTCTACCGCTGTTGAGGTTAGGATTAACAGATTGTGTAACAGTTACCGTTGTGTTATTCTTCAACGACTTTTCCTTCTCCTTCCAAGCACAGCAGCTTCCAATGCACTTCATAGGAATCACCAGACCACCTGAGCTTTTCTTTCAATCGACTCTTGTCAGCTTTCATTCTTGCATTATCGCATATTGACTCCAACTGCTATTTCCCATTTACCTACAAAAATCCGTCGTGTAACTCAAAAGAGAGAAAATGGATTTCCCATTTTTTTTACTACGGTACGTTTGTGCTTTCTCCGATTGAATATGCATACCATTAGTATTCATTCATTCTTTTGAACACATTGTACCTCGTACAATCCGCCTCTAAAATGTTTCTCTGTCAAAGTAAATGTGGTGCAATATCTATGCAAAGCAAGTTTCTTAAAAAACGCTGCATAACACCTGAGCCCCCACAAATTTACTGGTTTACTCGTTGATCCACACAGCAAAACATATCCTGCATCCAGCCTACTCCTTGTCCGCACGTTTTCTGCTTGTTAACTCCTTTGCAAACTGAAAAAAATAGATGGTGGCGGTAACAAAACTTTGTTTCTGCTCTGCTTGTGCAGGCAACAACAAACTTATCCAAATCAGACAGGATGGAAAGTATGTAATTTTCATCGTGGCAGTTCAAGTTCCACCCACCAACAAAGTTGGCAAAGAAGAATCATTTCAGGAGAAAAGGGAAAGAAAGTTAGTCGCTGATACCTGTGAACGGGGATAAAGAGCTGAACTGAATATGTAATAGTTGACGGTCTACTAGAAACATGTGAGGTTTCAGTCAAGAAAAACGTATAATTTTATATTAAAGAAGAGGGAAAATTGTAGTAGAAGGGAAACCTTTTTATATATCTATCTAAAAAGTTTATAATCATCTTTCATGGGAAACATGTTTTTTTATTTACGTTAAACAATAATGATGAATGAGACTCATGTGCAAGTGGCAGCTTTTTTAGCCATCAAGCTTGGGCCAACGTAGTGAATAGGTAGGTACACCACTTTTCCATAACTTTCTTTCAGTTAGTTGTTCGAAAAGGAAAAAAAAAGTAATCTGAGGAGGAGGAGGATGATGATGAAAACGTTGGAGGTTTTTAACGAGAAGAAAATCCGTTATTCAAAACATAAATTGAAAACGTGCTCAGCAAATCATGGGGATAATGGTGAATGAATGGGTAGGTATGAAAGGAAATTTGCATATTTTGAATATAAAATATAAAAAGGTCTGAGCGTATCGGTGAAACGAGGTTGGAAAGCTTGAGTTTCGGAGGACAAAAGGGTTTATCATAAAAATAAATATGACGCGAGACAGTGACAATGAATAGTTTCTCTTCTCTTTTGCAGTTCAGCTGCAAAGTATAGACAACCAAAAATCGGAATTTCGGAAGGGATAGGTAGTTAGAATAAATCTGGAGTAAACAAAATTCGCATAAAAAACTTCATTTTACGACGTGTAGGAAGCCACCTAAAATATTATGCATGGGTTGTAAACACTATTTACAGGAGAGGGTCCCAAAACAGTAGCAATAGCAATGCCCGCTAGAGGAAGAATAAAGGAGGAAGTGGGAGTGGAGAAATAAAGTTTTATATGAGATTTTTTATTATATTATATCCTTTACTACGTTTGGAAATGGGTGAGGTGAAGTGGAAAATATGTGTAAAGGAGTGAACGAACATGCTTTAATATATTGCTTCGATGAAAAGTTTTACATTTCTTTTGATGGTCAGAGAAATATATTCAACCAGGTCTCCAGATTTTAGATCTTTTTAGACACCAGAGCGTTGATGGATCCAAGACGAAACGAAAATGTAGTTCCCTGAAATGGGTAAAGCACATATGAGACATACAAACAATTTTATGATTCGAGTGAATAGAGGCTAAATCAAATTACAAAAGAATGCGTAATGTACACACTATGTATACGTATACATAAATTTGTACCATATCAATCTATTTCGTGAGTTTCCCTTCTTAAATTGACACGAAAGTAGCAGAATTGAAACCAAGTTTGGAAACATGTTTTAAAGCTATTTCTATTACAGAAGTGACATAAAAGATTGACAGGGACCAGAATAGGTAAATCAAGAGGGAGATCGTGAGTGAGCCAGGAAAATTCAGGAAGTAGCTTTTGCTAACACTAAATCACATTACTCGCGTTAAAGTCAACGTCACGTTGAGTAGGCATGCATGCATGATGCATTCAAAAAGACTTTTCTTTTCTGAAAAGGAATGTGAAGAATCAATAGTGACCAAGCCACGTAAAAACTCTCACTGCTTCGTCTCGTTTCAATCGAAGTCAAAGGGTTCAGAAATGTGTAACATAAGTTAGGTGTTAGGTTCCTGTTTCTGTCCAACCTATTCGGACACGTATAACTTGACTGTAACCCACGTGGTGATTCACCACAGGCCACAGACATTGGCAGACTCTAATCAAATGAAATGATCGAGTTGTGCATTTAGTGATGAAACATTTAACTGAGCGAAATAAACAAATTTTTCTTATCGTTCTGAATTTTCTTTCCCCCCTACTGCCCACTGGCATGCATGTGGGCAACAGTAGCTTAAATTGAGCATTAAACTAAGATTTACAATGACCCAGATCACGAACTGTGCAAGTGAAATGAGGTAAGTAACAAATTAAAGTGAGCTTGCTATGAATAGTTAGCATGAAATAAACTAATCAAACTCGGCTGATTTACGGTAGATCTCATTTTCTGCCTCCCGCTGTAAATGATGGCTTCCTGATATTTTTATATGGTACTGATGCACCCCAGCTTGTAGTAATTGTAATTGTTGAAGCTACCAAGACGTTAAAAATGAAAAGATGTATAGTAAATACAAATGTAGATAGGCTACAAGTTGGATAACAAGCATAAAATTTAAAACGTCATAAGCTAAAAGCTAAGCTGGACTTGATATCAGCGCCATTGTCCGTTAGCCATGACTCAGAAAATTTTTAAATGTGTCATATTTTTTAGAGGTAAACCTGAGTTGGACTAGCTGTGACAGTTAGCTGCTAAAGTGTCAAACTTTTAAATATTGAACCGACCCAATTAAAGCTGAACAGCGCTAACTACTAATGAGTCCATAGAGTTTTAAAAACTTACAATATTGTAGTCTATAGTACTACGTGCCATAAAGTAAATGGAACTCTGTATTTCATGATCAAACACGCCGAAACCCATTGAAAACCACAGGTACCGCACCACAACCTTTTCAGTTTTAGCAACTCCCTGTGGAGTAGAGGCATGGGCATTTACGGCAAAATTAGAAGTTGTGAAGTATGAAATTGGGTGAACTCTTGTCGGTGTAAAATCGCTGGTTTGCAGTTTCGCGTTTCTTGTTATCAGTGTCATTGAATCGGAAAACCTAATTTTGAGGAAAATTAGCTGCCTGAATTTCATGTGACTTTTTTTCCCTTGAAGCGACTTAAAATTGACCCAATAAGGTTTAGACTGAATGTATGTTACAAATCTGCTGTAAATGACAGAAAGGAATATTACCAACAGGAGGCCGTTATGTAAAAGAAATAGCTTTCTTTAGGAATGTGTAGTTTTTACTCGGTTGACTTAAGTTTCTTCCAACTGGTAAATATCCAAAATTGACATTTAAGCCTCTATCTGTGTGTAACTGCGCAAAAATATGCAAGATATCACATGGATTTTTTTAGAGTTTTTCAAAAGATTGAATTCATTGTATCCAAATACATACATGTCACGTTCATAGCCACATCCAATAATCTCTTGGTTGGAAGTGAAAGTGTTAAATCCACTAGAAATACTAATCTCGAGGAAACAAAGATTGGCAAAATGAACCATGTAATATGAATGTTATCTGAAATCAAGAATAACAGCTACAATTATCAATGCAACAATTTTCTATGAAAATAAATTACGCATTTTTATATTTAAAATGCTGCAATCTAATCATGACTGGTTTAAATAAAAATAATAAGTAAGCATATTTGGATAAGAATATAAGAAATGTATTTTTTGAGAAAGCGCACTGAATTTAAACTAGAAACTTTTCAATTAAATAAGTATCATCTATGCATTGTACTAATATTTTGTTAGGGTTTCCTCTACTGTGATTCCTTTCACTAACTTGTCATTGACTTTCACCTTCATTCAAAAGGTTAAGGAAAACAAAAGCTCACAAACTTTTTACAGTCAAGAAGCACGAAACCGAAAGAAAATAGGTAGTCATTTCTATTGCAGAAACATCCTGAAGCCACTACATTAACGGGGACTTGTGCTTCCTAATTCCTCAGCTTTGTCGCGTTCTACGCTACCGAAATGGAATTGTTTGCGAGATAATTCCAGCATGTAATACTCCCATTTAGGAAAAGGTGATGTTTTCTTGAAATTGAATAAAAGTAGAAAACAAATCCTCTTTGCTTGCTTGCTTTGTTGTTTTGCACTAGATCAAAAATTAATTTAATTGAGGTACATTACTTAGCTCTTAACCACAGTAATTTCACGACATAGTTTCACCATTACCTCTTGTATTTCCCTTAATCAGACTCAAGGTTTGAGAAATACATTGCAGCGGTCATAACCAGACAGGAAGTATGTATTAGACTTGTCAGTTCTAAACATAGCTGAAGCTAATATGGAATATTTCTCTCAGTTCAGTTATTGCTTATCTACAACAAAACAATCGTTTTTGTCTTAACCATTTCCCGGAGAGATACGTGAAAGCTGGCAGATCCCATGGCTTACACGTAAACTCGTAGGGAAACGAGGAAATGAAACGAAAGAAACAACTAATTGCCATCTCTTTTGATTTAGTGTTGTTACACGTGACTGAAATCAGTGCAAAAACACAAGAACGGAAAATATTTTGCTATGTATGTTTAGGAATTCATGTGTAAAAATATGGATCTTTCTGCCCTATACATATACTACCACCACGATTAATAAAAGCATACTAAAATACTAACTACCTGGATCACTTTTATTTATTAAAGTTCCTCCTGAACGCAAAAGCAATACAGATGAATTTGAATGATAAGAAATGTTTTGTTGTAGGAAGTGTAGAGGAAAAAATTCTATATTACTGATATGCATACTACTTACGTACTTGATATTTTTGTGCAGCTCTTTTCTATTCCACAGAAACAAATAAGTGCAGTTGTTTTTATTTATAAAAAAGCACCGACAAAACTAGAGTTTTTTATGGGTAAAGAATGACAGCAATTTATGTTTTGCATTATTAAACTTTTCTCTTTCCAGAGAAAACTCGGCAAATTTTTTTTGTGGGCATCATCAAAAATAATTACCTATACATTTTTATATGTGCCCAAATTGCAAAAAAAAATTCGAGACTTGACTTGAGTTCGAAGTCAACTCTCCAGAATGGCAAACTATTATGTAGTATGCGTGCAAGTCGCGAGTAAAATGTGCCGATTTCTTTGTTTCTTTAAGTTTTAATGGTGTACTTCGGTGCGTTTAAAGCCCGCATAAAAGTGAGTGTATAAAAGATTTTATGTTTGTGCGCGAAGAATAAAAAAGAAGTTTAGAAGTTAGAGCGGTGGGAAGAATTGTAATGAAGGAAATTGTAAAAGTTTCTATTTCAAAAGGCCATAAATATTTTTCTGGCATCTCCGAAAGAAAAATCTCGGTTTTAGTCTAAAGTGTGTGGGAAGCACGCGTTACAATTCTGACAGTAAGACGAAGAAGGGCATGTCACGGAGCAATTAGTAAGTTTTCGAGGCTTTTGAAGCTCAATATGCTGCTTCCCACAGCACACACATTTATTATTAATGCTGTATGCCATGTCGCATGTTGGTATTTCAACAAATTAAGTTGGAGAAGTAATTTGGGACAAAAATGAACTCTCTTTGCGGGGAGAAAACAGCGAAAAATTTAAACTGGAAATAGAAAGCGACAATAAACTACTTATCTTCGTACTGTTAATTGTAAATAAGTATATTGAGTCAGGGTAAAAGCCTGCAATTACTTCTAATAAGAAAACTAATTATCGCATGGAAAACTAGGAGGACCTGATTTTAGATTAGGTGGTCATAATTCTCGAATCATGTATTACAACTTCCGGTTTACGATATTTCTTTTCTACATTCTTAAAATAGACTATTTATATAGTACGTAAAGTTTTATGTTTTATATTCTTTTCCTTTCTGATTGTCGATCTTAAAAACTTTTAACTAGACCTAAACAAGAATTGAGATAATTGACTCACATTCATTTTGCTGTTTCGGTCTTACCTAAGATCTTACGAAGTGTTTGGGACAGAGCGCCATGTTTTATTTGAGCAGTAAATATACAAAAAAAAAATTGAGTTTTGTTAGAGTATAAACCTGTCTACATGATATTTTAGTATGCTGGAAACGTTTCTGTTCTAAGCTGAATGGCTTTTACATGATATTCCTAGAAATCGTTATCACTTTGTCAGCATGAGAGCTTTTCACATTTCCAGGAAATGGAAATGCTAGGATAATTTGTCATTTGTTAGTTCCAAGAAAATATGCTTTGGTCCCACTTCTCCCCAATCAAACAAATAATTATGCAATGAGCTTACAAAGTTACAGAGATCTCTTCTGCTTTTGACTACTGATCACATTTGTTGTGACGAATGCTAATGTTTGTTTAACTTTATACAAAGCCATTGAGAAAGAGTGGTACTTCAGTTACAAATTGTAACAAATTCCACCACTGTAAATAAGCTTTAAAATGTATAAGGCTTTGTAATCACGAAATGTATAGCTATACAATTTCAATTAACTATAACTTATCATACAATTCATACTTTTATATTTTATCGAAAGTTATAAAATTGTATTAATTGTACCCTTGTCCGGTGGCACTCTACTCTTGTATTCATTTAAATAGTTAGTTTTCCTCCCACCACCTCTTCAAAGCTCGTGGTGCTCAACACTCAGAGTATCTCGCGCCAAAAAAAATACAGCTGGAGAGGGTATGAACTTCTTTTGAACGGGTAGTACAGTAATATAATAATCCTGAAATATAAGTAAATACGTATAATAAATTCAACGACATGTCCTCCAGCCACAATAAACCACTAGAAGTGAGCATGATGGTATGGCACTGGCGAGGTTGACTGCGTGATGTGGTGGCGTTGTTGGCCAAGCAAGGATAGTCCATTCCCCTAAATCCAAGGTAATAACACTACATAACAGCATCATTTCCTTTCTTTATGGTGACAAAAAGTGAAAGTGCTCCTGTGAGAGACAAGCCTCTCGCGCCTGGGCTCACGTTTCAATCGCTTATTATATTATATTTTATTTGATACCTTAACACGGAAGTATCATCGTAAAACACAAGAAAGTACTTTTACTTTTCACCGGAGAACGAGTAGCGTGACTTGTTTATTGTGGCAATCGCATAATTTATTGATACGTCCATTCGATTTCAGCTACTAACATATTCTTATTACACTTTCTCTGCGGAGTCAGGAATCATGCTAGCAAAAGTGAAGTGCACAAAAGCCACGAAATTTGCAAAAAAATGATGCTTTAAGGGCAGCAGTAAAATTTGTAAGTGCAGACACTTGGAAAAATGTCTATTTTTCCTAAACCTTCCAAGAAATACAGGTTATGGTTGTGAATGTGTCTTTCGTAAAGTTTTGCTACTTGGAGCAATACGTAGTAGTTATGCTTAAGGAGAAAGTTTTTGTTCTAAGTTCCTGATGCCTTCCGTCCTTTTGAGCTTGACATACCTTCTCTAATGTGCGTCAGGCGAAGGAAGGGGAGGGGGGCAAAATAGGTAAAGGTCAGAGTAGTGTGTAATCTCATTATGAAAGCATGAAAAGCTTTTCAATGAAGTTACACTTTCCCATTTCACATTTTCCCTCTTGGCTTTATTTCATACAGCTGTGGAAAGTGTTATGAAAGCAAGGAATTAGTAGCCACCCGACCAGACTCATTGTGGTTTACACTACGTTACCCTGGTACAATTGGGACGCGGGGATAAAATTGACGACAACACATTTGCGCCTCGAGCAATACAAAGTCGCAAAATTCACCTCAAGAGATGTTACTACATTTTCTACAAATCGAGGTAGAAAGAAAGTCAAGAAAGAAAAAAAAACTGAAGCTGCTGAGGTTAAGTAATATGATGACGATCTTTGATCTAGATCTGTTCACCCTCTACTTCTGATCAAAATATCAAATGCAATTTTCTCCCAGCTGGAACTTTCCACCTTGATGGAATACGTTCGAGAAGAGATCACATAAAAATACATAATTCAGTGGGCGTTGAGGGAAAAGTTACTTGAGCGTGTGTAGTGTAGTAGCGTACTTTCATGTTTTTGCAACATAATTCTGTGAATTATTTAAAACTGGTTGAAAACTTCATCCATTAGCCCCCGGTCCTTTTGTACATGTCAGATATTCAAAAAAAAATTATTTAGTACATGTACCTGTTCAAAACTTTGCAAGAGTGGATAAAGGCATTCTGGAAAAACAGGGGTAGAAATGATACGAAATAATGAAGAGCACAAAAAGAAATTGTCTTGGCTTCCAGCATTAGTACTCCACCTTGCATATATTATCCTTCTTACATAATTTTTGCAAGGAAGCGTGAACATAGCAAAAGAATAAAAGTACCTTTCCAAAAATAACTTGCTTTTCTTGTGTTCATCACCCTCTGCTAAACCAGATCAAAATCAGAAGGATATCCTCTTAACTCCGGGACAAAGCCAGCTTTTCTACTCGGTAGCTAAAGCTGAGAAATAAAACCGTCTTGCATTATACATGTCTTCCATCCATGTTTATTATTCTTGAACGTGACTATAGTCAAGGAAAAGTTTTCCATTCTTCTTTTCTCTCTTTTTTTGAAGACTTGCTCGCTCAACACAACCAAGACATTCCTAATTCTTTTTTTGGCTGGTGAATGAATGAATAGGCAAGATACATATTATGGGAAGGCTTGTTCAAGAAGATCTTGTCAAATTACCTGAGAAATATTACCAAGCATGTCGAGATAGAAAAGGGAGACCAATTTCATGCAATAATAATAATCATAATAAGGGTGAAAGGATTTATGACTTCGACTTTATGACTATTATTCTGGTCTGCAAATAAAAAAGTGAGCTTTACTCTCACTAGAAGCATATTAGATTTCTTGGGCAGGCACTCAGTCCTCTGAGAGTATCTGTTTAGTAAGCCTCAAGGTATTTTATTATGCTTAGGAGAAAATGCACTGCTTTTTATATTCCCCTTCCTCTATTTCTTGGCCAAATATAGTAAATAGACAAGGTTTTCCTTCAAAAAATTCTGGAGAAAGAATAAAACTTATTCTACAATCACGAAAGCCAGAAATTCATTTCATGCCAAAAAAATGAGAATGTATTCTGCTTTTTTTTAACGGAATGTGAAGATACGAATTCATATTCCTCTCGGCACTCCATTTATTACGTGGCCCTACCTTTTGTTTTCTTTCACAAACAATATGAAAATGGTGTAGGGTCAAACGTAAAAGAAAATTCCAGATAAAACAACAGATTTTTTGCATTCTAAAAGCGATCCGGTAATGCGTCAGATAAAAAGATCTTCAATGCGAGATAGCGATACGATGATAACTTAATGCACGGTGTCCGACGAAGGTGTAGAAATGGAAAAATAGCAAAGGAACCCGAGCAATATGCGCGAGAACGAGGCATCTAAATGCGATAATACACATTAAACCCCAACCTAATGTATGGTTACGGCGGGGAAATGTAAGTAAAAATTGAAGAACGAAAAAATATAAAATAAAAAGGTAAAAGGAAGACACTGCACTTCTCAAAACAGAAAAAGGCAATCCGAGAAAGTTGTTGCGACTACTTAAAATACTCTCCCTTTCCTTTTCGTAGTTATATTTGGTGTAGGTATTACAATTGCACGCTGATAGGAGCAAGCAGTAAACATAAGTGTAAAAGAGGAGAGGCCACGTTATTGTTTCTGCAAGTCCCATTTACTCCGTCCTCGTCAGGGTCCATTTCATATGTACTTTCTTCTCCTTTCTCTTGAAAATTATCCATAAAATTTGGTACAGGTTTTATGTGGCTCTTATTTTCCTCTATATTTTTATAGCGAACATAATGTAAAGTTACTCACCTCCTTTGTGTTGTGTGATCTTGTTGGGTGGATGGATGTTAGGAATGTAAATGTCGTGCAGTTTTTATGTACTCTTGGTAAAGATTTTCCTCGGCTTGTGACTGGTAAACATGATAAAAAACTGACGAAAATTTCCCGAGACCCCTCTGGTTTTTATTAGGTATCAAGAAAATATTACATTCTACATCGTACGTTTTTCAGCTTCAAAAACGGTTTTGAGAGTTTTAGGCAGTCGATGCGTTTTCTCTAAATTTCCCGGATGGAAAATAGACATAACTTTTGTTCCTCCTTTGTATTTTGTTACAGTTTTTATGCTTCTCTAAAGTGTTCCTTGCCCTCAACGGGCTCGAAAAATTGGAGATTGGTGTACACTCAGTACTCATGAGAATTGGATAGAGAAAACTTTTTTATGGCTTGAACAGATAGGAAACTACAAAAAATGAGTTTGTGAGCATACCTCAAAATAAGAGTCGAGCAAAACAAAAGTGAATTGTTTTACTTACTTGCAGTAGTGGTTTTCTGAAATCTTGAGTTATTTTTACTGTAATAATAGGTTCTGTTTCATTTCACAGGATTTCTTGTCGTCGGCCAATGGATACAGATTTGTAATGGGTTAGGCTTAGTGGACCATGTGAAAACGGAAATTATCGATCACAAAAAAAACTGCATCGTACGGAAAACCTTCGAATGGATATTTAAAATAGTAGATCTTATGTGAACCCATAAATGAAAAGCTTATTTTCATGGGTAATTTTCCATTAAAAATCTGGTATTCTTTGATACTATTTACATTTTTAGACAAAAATTAAATGCAGTTGATAAGTTTAAAATTGTCATATTGAAGTTTTGAGTGTACTCCTATGCGAACCTAAACTGCATACACAGTAAATAAATTATGTATCTTAACTTAAATATTAACATTAAAACATTTCCCCAATTTCACATTCCCTGTTTGAGATTTATTGGAGTGGGGAGAATAATTTGAAAATTTACTTTTCAAAGGCTTTCATGTCTGTAATAATAGGTTCTGTTTCATTTCACAGGATTTCTTGTCGTCGGCCAATGGATACAGATTTGTAATGGGTTAGGCTTAGTGGACCATGTGAAAACGGAAATTACCGATCACAAAAAAAGCTGCATCGTACGGAAAACTCTTCGAAGGGATATTTAAAATAGCAGATCTTATGTGAACCCATAAATGAAAAGCTTATTTTCATGGGTCATTTTCCATTAAAAATCTGGTATTCTTTAATACGATTTACATTTTTAGACAAAAAATTAAGTGCAGTTGATAAGTTTAAAATTGTCATATTGAAGTTTTGAGTGTACTCCTATGTGAACCTAAACTGCATACACAGTAAATAAATTATGTATCTTATCTTATATATTAACATTAAAACATTTCCCCAATTTCACATTCCCTGTTTGAGATTTATTGGAGTGGGGAGAATAATTTGAAAATTTACTTTTCAAAGGCTTTCATGGATTTCCAATTAGCCTCTTTCCATGAAAAAAGTGAAATGGAAAAACATTCAAACTTGTAAATTGCATTATTTCCTCACAGATTGCGAAAGCTGAATGATGATTAAATAACTCACTCACAAACTCGGCCTTTTTTCGTTGCATGAAAGTTGGATTTTATCGCATAAGCACTACCGATTCTGACACCGATGCAATGCTAAACTGACCCGTTTCACCATAATACATATTATTATCCAGAGAAAACAAGCCAGAGAGGGGAGTAAACAAGGGAGAAAAGTTTGTTGTAAACTAGTAGATTTAGCACGTCTACTCTGGTTTCTTCGCATTCCGAAAGAGAGTAGAGAAGGTGTCTTGTCTAGCCAACTTTATTACCTCCTTTATACTTTACACACTTACACATACGACTTTGTCGATCAAAAGATTTTTTTTGTAGTAGTTCATCTACCTATCCTACAGTATTAGACAATCCTTTTATTCGAATGGAGAATATTAAAACTCCTACTTCCTTCCTCATGAAGACAGTGTTACATCTTCTGCATCAAAGGTCACGTTGTTGATGAGCCATAACCAAGTTTACTCCATGGAAAACTTACTCGCAAATTTTCGGCATGGGATAAAAAAAGTTTTCATTTGACTTTATCGCATCCTAAAAAAAACTTTTTGCACTGGTCTCACTTACCCGGGATGTCCTGACTTGTTTAGGCCAAGGCTGATGCTGGTAGCGATAAATCTGGCACACAGCTATGACTGTTTGCAAGCGTTACATGAACAGTGGAACAATGGAGGATTTGAATAATGATGATAAACCTTTTGACTCTGACGACTGGAGTGAAAAGTTATATCGTCATTATGGATAATGAGCTGCCCTCTTGTTCAAGCTGGATTCCAACTTTTGACGGTGTAGGGTGGAATAGTGAATGCAAACAAGCTCACAGTATTTGATGTCTTAAATGAATGACTAATATAAAGTAGAGTCATTAATTATAAATGACCCAGTTTCGGCGCATCACAAACATGAAATATTAAAATGATATGGTCTAAAAGACTCAATTAAAAATTACCAGGAATTTGTAACAAATAAAAGCTTTATAATTCAGACACACATACACATCTGTAGAAATTAAAATTATGAACTACAGGTAAATCAATTACAAAAACTTTGAC
>JAHZMX010000659.1:0-13750 GCA_027743895.1 Seira musarum | reverse complement strand
GGTTTTATGCTTCGAAAATCGCACGTCAATGATGAGTGAAATGGCGACTGGCATTAGCAAAAGTTAGTGCTCGATCAGTCGCACAATCAGTAATAAAAAAATGTGCTCCGCTTCCATGTCACTCAATCAAGACCTAATATTGTATGGGAACATTAAAACACTTTTTTAATGGTAGCCATTATCATGCTGACATACGCAGGTTCATGAGGATTGTAAAAAAAATAAAAGTAAGGAAGGAACCAAGTTAGACAAGCAACTTACTTATGTATTACAATAACATTAGAGAAGTTGTTGAAACAAGAACAATTTCCAATTTAAAAAGGCCAAATCTATTCATTGTTTCGAGGGATTTAGGTATATCGCTTTAATATTGGAGTCGATGTGTGACATTTCGATTGGAGGAAATATTTTATAATTCATCCTCAGTCTTAAGCATAACATGCAGCTGAAGTATAGATAAATGACAGAGAGTGCAGAAAGTTAAACTTTTCCATCAGTATCAAGTTCCTTCTCTTCTTCTTTGCTTACATTTTAATTTACTTAGCTGAGCAAAAAGTTTTTTTTTTAAATTTTGATACTTCCACATAGTGCTGGTGGAGCCAGATCGTTTTAAGGTAATTAATTATTAATTATTAAATTATTGTCACACTTAATTTCATTTATTTGCTCATGAATTCAGCTTTTCCTGGCCGGTCTGTTTAAATATCCATTTTAAACTTTTATATCCAAAAAGAAATGGCCAGATTGAATTACCCATTCTCCATATTTGTAGTGGTACTTTTCTTTGCATTTCATTTTCGCATGCTACGCACATTTTGCATAGATTTGCAACGTGCATTTTTCCAATTCTTTAAAAAAATAAGAAATGGGGATTTTTATTTCTGTGAAAGTCGATCTTCCAAGTTGTCGCCACATACCGTATGCTTGCTGAGACTGTAGGAAATAATTTTTGGAATATTTGTTATATGTCATATCCAATCCAGGATCACTTGATAAGCTTTCATATATTTTTAAACAAAAAATAGTTCCATAAGCATAATGATGCGAGCGGGTCATTCTTTTTTATCCACTGAACACGGAAGAAATAAGCGTAGTACGTAGCTTTATTCTCTCTTCCCTGTCCACTGAAGATTGCAATTTGAAATGTTCACTTTGGAAAAAACCTAAACAGAGGCCTAAGCATTCCTTCGTAACTGAATTTTCAACAACTCATTCATTCATGATAATTAATTTACTTTTTCAATCCATTTCAATATCTATTTGGATGTAAGAGGAGTTAGAGGTAAAAAATATTTATGTACCACTAGCTTTGTTTCATTTCGGCTTTAATTATGAATTGATCTCTGAACCGAATATTTTTTTCCTTCAACGTTAGAAAAAGCAAACTTCGAATATAACTGCTTCATGGTAGTATTTCCAAAGGGGGTACAAATACTTACAAATGCAACTTTAAAAAGGACAAAAAGGAATTTCGAAAATAGCAAATCATCAATCTTGACCTTTATTAATTAACTAAGCTTTAGTTAACATGGCACAAGGCCATTGCCTATTGCCTTATCGACATTACATAATATTTAACAAAGTATATAGATACAGACGAACAAATGCATTTGTTTGCAACGAATGCATAAAAGCTTGCGCTTGCAGGATTTTCTTGTTTCATCACTTCACAGAGCTAGAGCATATTTATTGAGATTGAGAAGCATAGTAAACATAATCGAAATAGAAATGTACAGCGTGTAAAAATGAAGTGGGAAAAAAAGGAGAGAAAATGTAAACAAAAGACAAAAAACTTTCTGTATTTCTCCATGCACTCTCGAATCTGCATTCTGCATGTTCGAGTTCGAGCTAGATCATCATGTGAGAATATTTTTGGTGATGCATGCGCTGGAGCTGGACTGGATGGAGATGAGCTAGAGACTTAAGGAACTTTTCATTCATGGTTTCGATTGGAGACTGACTTGTGTTTTTTCGTATTGATGTAATCTAACTAGTTTTACTAAATTATGTAGTTGAATGAAATGCAAACATTTTAGATTAACATGACGGACTCACCTGAACCAATTCTTTGGACGACGAAATTGTCCAAAGCGTCATGGAGAAAACAGGCGACTGGAAAGACTGTGTCAACAGTCCAATCGATTCTTGGACGGGAAATGGGATTCCCTGTATTCTCCCGGAGTGGTGACTGCATGTCGTAAGTTCCGTCAAAAGCTTTTTACTAAGAATTATTTGACTCTAAATAAAGTTGAATATATATTTTTTTGTAATCATTATCATTCAGGAACGGAGTTGTTGAAAAAATGATTGGGAGACACATGGTTAAAGCCCGTACAACTGACAATATCACAGCTCAAACTCCAAAGGTTACCACGTTAGAACGGACTCCTGATTTTGATAAAAAATCCAACGACAGGGAACCTGAAACTTGGTTCAAACTGATCGTCCGAAAAAGTGCCAAGGTTGGTATTTGCGTGAAGTGTGATGATAAAAATTCAATCGAATTGGATGAAGTGCTAACTGTAATGTATTTTTTTGTAGATTACTTTGGTCGACAATATATTTTGGGAAGTGAAGAGTGACAACTTACAAGGCGGAAGGAAAAGGTACACTGAAAGATTTTATGAACTGGAACCTGATTCAGCCAGGGGATTCAAAGTAAGTGGATAGAACGAAATTGCAATTCCTGATTGACAGTTGACCTAAAAACATCTAAATTATTTGTACGTTTTTCATTCAGTTTCTGAGACAAATCTGGTCCACTGGAATTTTAAAAGAGTTTGAAGTGAACCATGGGCGTATATCTGAGAGTTCTCAAGTTTCGAATTCAACATATTTGTATACCTTAACTGACCTTGGTTGTGTACAAGCTTATGATTTGTCAGATCGACGAAAAAGCTCGTGCATATTCTTGAGATCTACCCTTAGAGATCCGGTGAAATTTACGGATATGCAGTTTAATTCGGGAACAGGGAGTATTTATGTTGTCGCCAGTGTGGGTGGATTCTTGAAGACTATTTACACCATCAGGCATCCACCTTGGTTGATTGAAAGCATCATTCACATCGTGAGTTCCAAAAATGTTCTAATATGCGACCACCTGATTAATAGATTAGATTTGAATAGAAATACTTGATAACTTAAATTTTATTCATTGTGTTTTCAGAAATTTCCGGTTCGTATGGAAATATTTGACGCTGGCGCTTTAATTTCGAATCCCTTGAGCATTGAGATATTGGATCTCAATTGTTTTAATGATCTTGCCGAGGTACTTGAACAATGAACAATACTATTCAATGTTTTATTTCAAAGGGAACATATAAAATCTATAACTTGTCACTTTTTTTAAATAGGAAACAAAGGTTCTTATATCTGAATCTCAAGGTCACAATACAAATTGCAAATTTTGGCCAAATGTTTATGAAAAGGAGTTGAAGAAAAAGCCAGAGGTGCTTGAGAAGGTTGCAGTGACCAACTCTTTCTTTGGGTTTTTGGACAGCGTCTGGCCTCCAATGTACTATGCTAGACGGAATGACAATATAAAAGTAATTAATCAATTAAATCATAAGCAATTTAAATTTGTGTGCGGTTGATATAACATTACATTATTTTTTTAGATCGGTCAGTTTGACTGTCGGGTGCCACTTTGGGAGTTTAATACTACCATGTTCTCTATTAATGCGTTCATTCCAATGCCAGATGGTTCCCCCAATGTTTTGTTTCTCACTGACGATGATTACAAGTAAGAAGTTATTGTTAAAATAATTATTCATTTTAGACTCGGCAAAACTTCAGCTTCATTTTACGTGAATATTCAAAATAGGTTGTTAACCGTGAAGAAGGTTGATAATGGCGAGGTATCATTTCATGAAATCGCCACATCTCAGCCATTCGAGGTTGCTGAGCCGGCTCCTGTGGAACCGCCTCCTCGTCCGAGTGGCAGGCCCCAGAGAGCCGCAGCTGCAAGATGTGCTAAAATCAACCAATACATGAATACAACTTCCGGTTTCAAAGTTCTTGGAATCACATACTCCGAAATGATGGACTTGATTGCTGTCTTCTCTTGTAATCGCAATGATCTTCATGTTGTTCTGTATGAAGCTCACACGATGACCCTATTTAAAAGGTTACCATCAGTCCGACTTTGGCCGTGTCCGGCTCAAGCTAATTCGAGAGCTGTAGCCGTATTTGACGAGCTCGATGATAATGAACCAAATTCATCATCACGCAGAGAAGAAATATCGAAAATGGTGTTCGAATTCGAATATGAATATATTTACGCGAACGTCAAATACCGAAATGATTGTGAAGTATACTGCTTAAAAGTGTTTAATGAATTTCATTAACTTGTCTACCATTCAATCGTTGCTTTCCAATTATTGTGAATAAGTAAGCATTATTGCTTTCATTTTTTTTTGAATTTTCAGTACAATACAGTTTAATTTTCTTATTATGCCGCGCCGCTTAACGTGTCTTCGTACTTATGCTAAGAAATACTGAAATTGGAGTAAGTACTACAGATCTACAGATATTACAACTTGTTTTCTTTTGTTTTTAGTTAGAGTTTTGTGAATATGCGAGCGATAGTTAATTTGAACGAAAGTTTAGTCGGTGAAAAATGAGTTTTAATTATCTCAATTTCAAATACAAATGACATTGTGATATGATGGAAGCAATCAATCATGACGAAGTCAGTACAAAAAACGTTTATTATGGTGAAAGTCAATACAAGATTTTACTGATTTCGTATGCAAATTCCTTGTTTCTAAAGAAATAGTAGCCAAAGCAGCAAACTTTGCTGATCAATATAGACTAGAAAGAATCTCAAATCATGTATTTATTTTTTGCATATTTTATATAAAAAAACAACTTTCAATGTCAAACAATACAATACCATTTCGGTTTATATTCTATTTTCAGAAATTAATCATCTAAGTATTCCGAGAGTATTTCTTCCTTTATTTTTGTCTTGGAAGTCAGCAGCTAAAACTTTATTCATTTGAATATTTTTTATAGTTTAGCAACTCTTACTATAGTTCCCTGAATATTTAAAAATCAAATGAATTCAACAATTTAGTAAGCAACGCAACGCAAATGCAATGATTCGATTCAATGCATTGCAACAACATTACGTTTTAAATACTGTAACTGTACACATAAATCTGTTTAAGTTTTAAATACATAATTGCATCAATATGGAAATTGTTTTAAATAATGAAATTATTTAATAATAATTTGTTGTACGGTACTGGTACTGGTACTAGTGTAGAAATGAGACTAAAACAATGTAGGGCTTTATTTGTGAAAAAAAATCTTTTTGGGACTATAGATTAGAAACTGTTATAAGTAACTCTTTACTCAATAAAATTGTTTACTTGTTACTTACTGAAAACTACATCAAAATAATATGTGTCATATTATACAAATGCATAGAAAATAGTGCGTAATAACATAGGTAAATACAGTGTTAAGTTGATAAAAAGTGTAAGTACTCAGCGATTTGTACTGCTACCAATTTTAAAAACACTGACGAGTCGTCAGTGACGACGTGCTAAACAATGAACCTTTCAATTTGTCTGGTTGAAAACAAAAATTCTCCAGTGAATCATTACTTTAAGCTATTTTATACTAAATTGATTCCTTTCAAACTAAAACTAATTGTACACAGGTTCATATATCTTATCGTGCAAGCTGTGAAATTAAGGGAAGATCCCGTGACGTAGCAAATAAGCATTGAAAAAAAAATGACCCAAGACCAAATTTTTTGTTGTAAATTGTAAATAGTACAATTTTTACATTAGACCCAAAGGTCAAATAAAAATCAGAGTTGGGCCACATTTGACAGCAAATGTATTTAAATTGTTTGATAATGCTTTGTCAAAATATTTTGTGTTAACTTTTTGCAAGGTAACTGGGCAATGCAAATGGTACCATAAATGGAAGGCGAACCAGTTCTGTTACTTCATGGCTGAATATACCAAACATTTTCTCTATCCAAAATAATCCCCCTTAATGAATATATTTCATGGCGAAACTTAAACTGTCACTAGGTTCGGATTCACATCAAAATACTTGGTATTGGAAAAAAATTAATTTAATTTATAGGCAGGAAGCGTATTATGTTTGTTTAATAATTATTATCTTAATTCTTAGGTAGTAATGTATTTGTGACTTATGTAACCATTTGGCTGCTGCAACATCCCTAGATCATTATTGTGACTCTCTGCACTATTACACCTTTGACTATCTAATTGTGTCGAATCAATAGAACCCAATCCACTATCATTCTTTTGTCTCTTTGGTTTGGTTGTGCTTTTGCAAGAACTACTCTCTTCATAACTGTTTTCATTTGAACTACTATTTCTAGGAGATTTAGATTCATTTTTTGGCAATAACTGGAAAGAAAATGGAACATAATTGATATTGTCAATCCCATTAGGAACATCATTTGTTGTCGTACTTTCAGCTTGAGTCTCTTCAAATGCATTGTCAGACAAGGAATTACGATCTGGAGAAGTTGAATCCTCCCTTAATCCATACATATCCTTAATATCAGGAGAATATCTAATCTGCAACGTATAGGTGGGCTTAGTATCTTTATCATCCTGAAACGATGACAAAATCTCATTACTGTGATCCCCGTGCTTTTCCTCTGGGAGTTTGACAAATGCACAAGAATTATAACCACTGTTATTGGCTAACAGTACACAGGCAGGCTCATCGTCCTGCGAGGGGACGTTTTGGTAAGTAGAAGATGGACTTGAAGGCATCGATCCCCCACCTGGTGAAAGCGGTGGTGGAATTGGCTTTAAATATCCCGAATTATCTAAGTCTTCAGGTAGGTTTTCGTACTGTCGCTCTGGAGTAGGGCGAGCACTAACCGAGGCAAAATCCGATCTACCCATTTGAAGTAAATAGTCTGGACGACCAGCCATGTAGGTTTGATTAATTTTCACGTAAGGTGAATTGAGATCAACGTAATGATTCCGTAGGCCTTCCTCCATCATGTCTCCTATTCTATCAACCAACGCAGAGAAAGTTGGCCGTTCCGTGGGCTCTTGAGACCAGCATTCTAGCATAATGTCATAGACACAGGATGGGGCCAAAGTTGGTTTTTCCATTCTGTAGCCTTCCAAAATGCGCCTGTAAAATCGTTCATCAGCATCCATTCCTGAAAAGAAAATGATAAGTAAAAACCTTTAAAAGGCCATAATCAATGATGATGATTCAAATTGCCCCTAATCTGTATACCTGGATATGGCGTCTTTCCAAGCGTGAATAACTCCCACAAAACGACACCAAATGACCAACAGTCCGACTGACTGGAAAACAATCCATAATAAATTGACTCGATTGCCATCCACTTCACAGGTAAAAGAACGCCCTGAGAAAATCACAAATCGGTGAAATATAAACTGATAGTCCATTTGATTTTTTCTGTTTCAATCAAATGCCTTCATTTTTTCCATGTGCTTACCTCACTCTTCTTCTTGTATTTGTAATCCTTATACATTTCCTTTGCCAGGCCAAAATCGCAAATTTTGACTACATTGTTCTCAGCAAGAAGAACATTCCTCGCAGCAAGATCACCATGCAATACCTATTTAAAATTTAAAGTCCGTTTTAAACAATTGTATTCCCAATTGTTTCATTCTAAACAATTACTTTTACAAAAACAAATAATTTACTTTTCGAGAAGCAAGATAGTCCATTCCTCTGGCAATCTGGAAAGCCCAACAGAGTAAATCTGTCGTTTTAATGGGCGTCACATCCCTAACCTGATAATCCCCTCTGTAATGATCCCAAGATGAAGTCCGTTTAGTTGTACCATCGGTAGTCAAAACGGAAGGTCCATTAGATAAATAACTGATGCCAGTACAAGCGCTTTCCACTTGACTCTCAGGGACGTAGTGGTCTGTACTCCGGCGACAGTTTGGAGTAGACATGTCACTGCATTGGAAGTATCCAATGGACCCATTCATATTCCCAGGATCGATTGGTCTCAAAGTGGGAGTTGTGGGTGGACCATCATTTTCTTTGAACTCATCAAGAGTTTTATATCCGTTGCTAGCATGTTTTCTAGAATTTCCAGTATCCGTGAATGTCAATTGAGCGTAGTGCAGTGTCCTTTTCATCCCGAATCAATACAAGAAATACATGTGGCGTGCGTACGAGTGTGTGTGTGTGCGCATGCATGCACGCAGAAGAAAATATTTAAATTCAAGTCATGCAAAAACCATCAAACCAGAGCGACCCCCAGTGACCATTGAAGTTTGATTTTGGTCATAGCAACAAAGATAAATAATAAATTAGATATTGAAAATTTGCAACGATTAAAAAAACAATTAAAAGCACGTGTTTGTTTTGTTTGTAAAGGATTATTTTGGTTTGTCCGAACACCAAATTTTCCATTCCAAGCACATACGTTTCACCATAAGTTAACCGAATCCAGCCAAGTCCAGTCCCAATAGCAAAGGATTTGGTGATAAGCAAGAAAATTACAAAAAAATTAGTAATTTTCCTTAAATATACTTTTTTCTTTGTATATAGTATTTATAAAGCCATGTTAACAGTTGTTCCAAGTTGTGTAACAGTTTTGCGATAAGATTTCTGCAGATTTATTGCATTATTTATTTTTAGCAAAATATTTCCAACTCGTAAAAAAGTCTTACCTGGCTTGCGATTGTGCGCTGTTTCGACTTGTTTGCCAGTCAATGTTTGGATCAATTGTGCCTTTTGCCGGATCAAGTTGATTAATAAACGTTCTTTTGTGACGATGCATGTAGCTCAACAAACTACCATATTTACAGTACTCGACAATAACAAAGAGCTCCTCTGTTAAAAAAATTAATTACTTTATACATCTACATAATATTTTTTAAACTGTATTGTATTTCTGCTTACTCTTGAACCGAGCTGTATTCCTAGAAATCCAAAAAGAGAAGTGTGAAAATGACCTTTTACTCATGTGTACGTATTAAACATTGAAAATTATATCATGAAATGAATTGTCATATATATTTCATACCCAATCTCAATCGTTCCTTTGGAAATTCCCATCTAGAGTCAAATGGAAGCAAATATGCTTGATCTGTTACGCTTAAGTCGGGATTGATGTCAGTTGCATCGGCTTTAACCACTCGGCCAAAAGCTCCAGAACCGAGCTGTATTCCTAGAAATCCAAAAAGAAAAGTGTGAACACACATGTGTACATAATTATATCATGAAAATGAATTGTCATATATCATACCCAATCTCAATCGTTCCTTTGGAAATTCCCATCTAGAGTCAAATGGAAGCAAATATGCTTGATCTGTTACGCTCAAGTCGGGATTGATGTTTTCAATTGCCCCATTATAGAAATCTTTCTGTTTAATTTCTTTCAAAAATCTGTTTAATTCCTGTAAAAGCAAATGAATTAAGTAGTTAAGCTACTTATTTTTAAATCGTAAAAACCGTCAAACAATGCAGAACTTACTCCTTGCTTGTATTTATAGCGCGCAAGAACGGCTCCGAATATGATTACAGCAATAAACAGCACCAAAATAATGATAACTGCCAAATTGCTTTGCAAGAACGGCTCCGAATATGATTACAGCAATAAACAGCACCAAAATAATGATAACTGCCAAATTGCTGAAAACTCGTGACCCTGGAAATAAAATGTTTATTGCATTGTCGTTAAAAGATAAAAAGGGATCATGGTCCGTGGGCTTTAAACCCCACAGTTTCAATCCCAAAATGTTGTGGGTTCCTTCCATTTTTGACTACTAAAAATTAAAAGTACCTGTAACAGTCAAGTCTATAAACCTTTCCACAGTTCCATTTCGGTTTTTCGCTTCACATTTGAATGTGCCTTGGGCATCGACAGGGACAAATTTCAAGTGAAGAATGGAGCCATTACTAATCAATGCATATTTCATATCACTTGGCCACACCGACTTTTCTGAATGTGGGTGACCATTCTGAAAAAAAAATTGCCATGGCATTAGTTAACACGTATTTGCTACAGTAATGGCATATGGAAATCTCATCTTACCCAGAACCAAGTTATCACTGGATTGGGTTTCCCATCCGCAATGCAAGTTAGATTCATACTTTCCCCTAGTCTCAATGAGACTTTTGAATTGTTTAAATTTTCTTCTATGAACTTTGGAGCATACGCCTCTGCAATTAAATTCAAACCAAATTAAGCATAATCACTTTACAGAAAATATCAATTCTTTGGAGTTGTTGTGCATACCAATTATCTTTAGCTTGATGGAATCTCGCACACTATTTGTTTTGCAATGGAAAATACCCGCTGCAGAACTTTTGATACTGTTGATAATCAATTTACGCCTAAAAGACCACGGCGTATCAGCTTCTATTACGCGAAAACCTGTGGTGAGGGAAAACGCATTTACATAAATGATCCTCCGACGAATTTGCAATGTTGCATGATAGAATTGCGTCGTACCCAAAGGAAGGTCCATATCCTTCCCATTTTCATACTTGACCCATGAAACATTGCCATCTTGACGGAGTTTTGTAACTGCACAGGTTATTTCAACATCATCTCCAGAAACAATTTCTTCTGGAGATATAATCGAAATCGGCCCACGGCCGGGGTAATCTGAACAAACGATTGGGAAATGTTTGTCAAAAAGTCGCGAACAAGTGAATGTTTTCAAATAAAAGTTCTTCAAATAATTTTCTTACCCACAACTCGCACGAATTGTGTAGCTTCCGTTCGATCAATAGAGTTGACCCCAGTACAAGTGTAATTTCTATGCATCATTGCCTTAAATCTAATTGTCGATCTTGTGATAAAACCATCTTTTTTATCTTCTGCATCAACGAACTTAATAGGTTCCTTGCATTTTAAATCTGCATCACATTCCTGGAAAGCCCATGTAATGGCAGGAGCAGGGCCACCACTTGCGTTACATTTGATTTCGCATATTTGGTTGAACATACAATTTTTCTCTACTTCATTCCTGCTACTTATATTGACTTCTGGTGGAGCAGTCACCTTTAAATTCAACCTTAGTATTTCCGGGTTAACGTTATGTTGAGGAAGGGAGATTGTTAGAGGGTAGGATCCGTTGTCAGCAAAGTCAACGTCATAAATTTCCAGTTTGTAACGGTCATTCATTTGAGTTTTTGAGAAATTAAATCTCGGGTCTCTCTTTAGCTTTACTACACGTCCTTTTGGATGGAGTAGAGTGGTATTGAAAGTTGGTGGAAAACTCGAAACATTTATAATCCATTTTGCCTGTTTTCCTTTTGCCACTTCAATTGATTGCTTTTCTGTAGAGACGTTAATGAATTCTTCTCCTTTCTCTGTAAAGCATTCAATAGATAATGTTTTTTTTTCAACAGATTTAGAATTCGTTATTGTAGGTATGCATTTCCCGGTTGGAAATCTTATTTGTACAATCCTTAATTAAATTGTAACATGTGCGGATCAACGGATTCACATAAGCAACTCTGCTCCGCATTCCTTGAATACACTGAACTTAACATTGCCATCGTTAGTGAGTAACGTGGATAACGGTACTCATGCTCGATGTATTAGTACCCAATTGTTCAATGTTTCTCAAAAAGTCAATGCTAATATGGAATTATAAAAGCATTACACTAATACTAATAATTATTGATAAGTAGAGATTCAGAGGCAGTTTTGCATTCAAAATTGGATGGAACAATGCAAAATATTGCTAAAAGGTTACACTATATGCATCCAACTGGATATTTGATGTGTGTGTTTTAAAAATTAGTGACATAATTAATTGTATACTTACCATAGATACCGATTGTTATGTTCCTGTATGTATGTGTTTGTTTCCCAAATCCAAAGACTCTCAGCAAGCATTGATAGACTCCCGCATCTTCTTTTTTAGCATCCCTGACAGTCATTTTCTTGTACCAACTATTCGTATCAGAGGTAGGCCTATCTTTCGAGCAAGTTATTCTAGAGTTGTTCTGGAGAAAAAAAGTCCATATTTATGATAGAACTTCCAGTTAAAAGATTCGAATTCACTGCCAAAAAATATTTTTGAACAAGCAAACACAGCAAAATTTATTATTAGTCAACATCTAATGTACTGTTACTTACGTTGTGAAGTATTTCACATTCTTCTCCAGAGGGATGTATGATTTCAAGGTTATAATGAATCCCACTCTTTTGTATCAGTATCACATACTACTTCAAATTCTTCTCCAACGTAGAATGAATTGATTCCGTTTGCAGTTTTGATTGATGGGGGTACTGACGTTTGAGGAGCTGTGTAAAATTTCCATCAATTATAATCACATGAAGTAATTTAAAAAGCATAATATTGTGGCTGTTGTGTTAGAAAGGAAATAACTGTCTTAACAACAATTTTTGCATGCATGCATTTTGAGCAATCATTGGCAGGTGGGCACCAAAGATTTACATCGTTTTAGTTTTAGCAGAACTGCGTTCCCACGTTAGCAAATCGCAAAAAATGGCAACAATACACATAACCACGTAAAAGCTAAGCATTTTACACACATTCACTTGCAAATGAGTAGAAAGCAAATAAATTGTAATTGAATGCAGTTAATTTCAAAAAATAAATTAAGCCTACGTGGAAATCGGACATTGAAGATTGTTTCCTCTCTTCTCATCTTCGAATTGGCCAATACAGTGATAAGTACCCAAATGTTCTTGAGTTAAGTTGTGTATGGTATAACCCAAACCAGGAGAATAATATTCATTCTTTACCAGAATATCCGTCTATATGAAGCAATTTAAAGAGCAAACAAAATCAAAATCCAGGCAAAACAAAACGTTTTAAACAATAAATAATGACCCAAGAAGGATGTAAATACCGTCCCGGCTAAACTCTCAGAATCAGTGAGTATCGAAAAAAGTTATACGATTTTAAAGAGTAAATATTTTAGAGTTTACGGCAAATTATAAATTCGTAATATTTGGCATCGTCCAAATCAATCTTGAATGAAAATTTTACGGCGGAAATTCCAGAGTTTTGCCGGGAAGAGGGAAAGTAGAAAGGAGGATAGACGCTAAGTAGTCATTTCCAGGCCAAAATTCACGTTGGTAACGTTTTCCTGCCATTTGCGAAAAAGATGCCCCCACTGAAACCTGAATATTTCAAAAGAGCCACCGAGACCAATCCTGATTTTGGTCATAAAAAATTCGCAATGGCCAAATCTACCAGTGTACCAATTTTCGTGATTGGTCTCGATGGCTCTTTTGAGATATTTACGATGGTCTGGCTATGACTACCTAGCGTCTATGGTCCTTTGTAGTCAAAGTGAAAGTTGCAAGGCTTACTTCGGTATGTAATAGCGTAAGTTTAACTTCATCCCATAAACGTATACAAGGAATAACGGCATTCCCACCTTGTACCCCATAAATCGTACCGATTATGTATGCATCTTTCAACAAATGGTCCTTCTCATCTAGCAGCAATCAAAATTAAATTTTAATGCCCATGCAATTAAAATATGCAAAATTGATAAATATGCAAGCATAATAATATTATTAGTTCTGTTCTAACAAATCAAAAACAAATTTTTTGATTTGTAACGAACGTAAATTATATTCAATTTTATTTATGTACACTACGAACATAAAAAAAAGCGATTCACCTTTCCGTAACGTTAAATACAGTATAACCTCCATATAAGATCACCCTATATAAGATCAACCTCCTCATAAGATCACCCCTGTGAATTCCCCTTCGTTTTTCCATTGAAAATTACTTCTATACAAGAT
>JAHZMX010000658.1:0-17927 GCA_027743895.1 Seira musarum | reverse complement strand
ACCATCCTCATTCCCGGGTTATCGGACTTATGGACCTTATATGTCCCCGATGACAGCATTAACCATGGGCTCATATTAGTGACACAAGAGAACAAGACTTTGGTATGACATACAACTACGACTAATAGCGCAACCAAACATTTCGTCTGAATTTAATGTTAAACTTTATGTTGCAGGTTCTTCAAACGGGAGAAGATATAAATCAGTTACATGAAAGTGGTTTTAAAACAGATAGTTCCACTATTCACGTGGCAAATGTGGGGAATATGAAGTACATCGTGCAAGTAAGAGAGAATTGGAAGTAGTAATTTATGTATGTATGTGCAAAAGAATCGAAGACAAACGAAAGTTAAAAAAAATCTTTTGGTTTATCTAGGTTTTCAAGGAAGGAGTGAGGCTTCTACAGGGGATCACTGAAGTTCAGAGAATTGATTTGGACTTGACGTCAGACATAACATTCGTTTCCGTTGCTGATCCCTTCATTGGAATATTGACTGAAGAAGGACAGGTTGTTCTTTTGACTTTGGTAGGAGATCGATTAACCACATCATTGACACAACTTCACAAGGTTCGGTCTAATTAATAAACATAAGATGAACATGAAGCAGTAAACTAGATTAAATGTTGGTATTTTGGTTTTAGAAATCGAAAATTACTGCTTTAACCTGTTACTGTGATGTTAGTGGATTGTTTACCACCGAAACTCCGTCTGATGACTCTCCCGAAGAGCAGATTGTAAAGCTTGCTAGGTTAAAAAAGTGAGCACAAGCAACAATAAGTTCTATTTATATTTTAAACCGGAATCGTTCTCTACTAACCGACTTATTTACTATGAAATTATTTCAGGGAACTGAGAGATGAAGAAGAACTCTTGTACGGAAATCCGGATGCAGCAGACACAAATTTTAAACGTCAACAAGCAGCAAGTACTGCCAGATGGTGGCGAAGGAATAGATACCGACAGCAAAGTATAACACCAACGTATTGGATGTTAATTGCACGAGAGTGTGGATCTTTGGAAGTCCTAACGTTACCTGACCTTCATCTCAGATTGCAAGTCATTGATTTTGCATTGACTCCCAGAACTTTAGGACATTCTACTCAGAAACTCCCGTAAGTATTTGATAAAGATTTAATAACGATACTTTTTAAGACATTCAAATAATTAATAATAATGTTGACTTTCTAACTTTGGCCTTTAGAGTCGATGAGTCCGAAACACTACCGAAGGCAAATGAACTTTTACTTGTGGGATTGGGTCATGCAAATCGCAGACCAATATTATTTACAAGATTCGGGGAAGACATGTCTTTCTATGAAGCATATCCTTATTACGAAGATTCATACGCGGACATTCTAAAGCTTCGTTTTGCAAAGATTAAGCATAATCTCATCTTGCGTGAAAGAAATGCGTAAGTATACTTCTTAAAATGTTGCAGGATTTTAGTTCTTATTTTAACTTAAACGTTTATATATTTCTGCAGACCAAAGACCAGGACGCCACAGGAACCTGCATTCCATTCAACGATTCGTAAACATTTCCGCTACTTCCCCTTACTAGGGGGTTATCCGGGCGTATTTATATGTGGCTCATATCCTCATTGGTGCTTTATGACAACTACTGGTCAACTTCGTTTACACCCGATGGGAATAGATTTATTTCCGCTACTTTCCCTTACTAGGGGGTTATCCGGGCCCAAGACATACGTAGTTGTTCTAAGCACGTCGGAGTTTTCAGCCAAGATTTGCCGTGTTGCTGGAGATGAAAAGGTACAATATAATGTTGCAACACGACAATTTAATTTTTTTAATTGGCTAGATTTACTGAAAGATTTTAAATTTTTACAGGAATTCATCGAAGAACAAAAGGATGAGCGCTTTCCGATGCCCACTCGTGATACATTCAGTATAAGACTGTTTTCGCCAGCTACTTGGGAAGTGAGTAATATGTTACTTCCTGGTTTAATAAGACCTTTGCCTGGAAGTGATAGTCGTTTGATTGAACAATAAAAAATCTTTTGTCCCATTCGTAGGTTATTCCAAATACAACTCAGGAAATGGAGCCTTTTGAAAACATTCTGTGCCTGAAAATTGTAGACTTAGCGTACGAAGGTGCCAGAAGTGGTTAAAAAATCTTTTGTCCCATTTCGTAGGTTATTCCAAATACAACTCAGGAAATGGAGCCTTTTGAAAACATTCTGTGCCTGAAAATTGTAGACTTAGCGTACGAAGGTGCCAGAAGTGGTCTTAGGGGTTACTTAGCTATTGGAACAAATTACTCTTACGGGGAAGACACAACGAGTAGAGGAAGAGTGATGATTATTGACATTAATCGAAGTAGAGCCTGAACCAGGGCAACCTTTGACAAAACACAAATGCAAAATTTTGCACACCAAAGAGCATAAGGGACCTGTAACAGCTTTGGCAAGTGTCGTTGGTTTTCTGTGCGCTGCTGTGGGCCAAAAGGTTAAGATGCAACTTTCTTGCAAAAAAAAAATATTGTTACTTCAGGTTTAATAATTTTGATCGAGATGTAGTAGATGAGTAATTAAAACTTTTATACTCTAGCTCTACTTGTGGCAACTTAAAGACGAGGATCTGGTAGGAATCGCTTTCATCGATACTCAAATTTATATTCATCAAATGATTAGCGTCAAGAATCTTATTTACATCGCTGACTTTTACAAGTCCGTCTCGCTGTTGCGTTTTCAAGAAACTCATAGAACCCTGGCGGTTGTGTCTCGAGTAATTTGCTATTACATAACTATTTAAAGCTTTACATAAATAAAACGTGTTTCGTGTATTGTTAATAAAATAATGTAAAATTTTTTAAGGATTTTAAACCTTTGGAAGTACTTGGAATCGGGTTCTTAATTGATAATACACTAATTAGGTCTCGTCGTATCAGACAGGGACAGAAATCTAATTGTGTACATGTATCAGCCCCAATCGAGAGAAAGCTTTGGAGGTTCGTCGTTGTAATATTTAAGTCAAGTTCAACAGGTTGTAGAAAGTAGATGGACTCATTGGATTCTGATGTTTAAAATATAAATTTTACAGGTCAAAGACTCATCAGGAAAGCTGATTTTCATCTAGGACAAAGTATTGTATCCTTTGCGCGCGTCAGGTGTAAAGTTCTGGATCCCTCCACAACCAAGCGAAATTCCCGTGCAATCGAGAAAAGACACGTTACATACTACGCAACACTGGATGGCTCGTTAGGATATATGTTACCAATTTCTGAGCGAACTTATCGAAGACTTTTAATGTTGCAGAATGTCTTATCTAATCATCTACAACACAGAGCTGGTCTTAATCCAAAAGCCTTCAGGTATTTGTACAATATTATTCCTATTAAAATCATACTGCAGATTAAGTTTGTCAAAATGATGGATTAATGAAAACATTGGTTTTATTTTTAAAGAATGCTCCGAACCACTGACAGAACGGTAGGGAATCCGGCAAGAGGTGTGATTGATGGTGAACTAGTCTGGGAATTTCTTGGCCTTCCATGGAATGAAAAAAATGACGTATGCAAAAAGATTGGCAGTAAAATCGATGAAATAGTGGAAGATCTGATGGAAATCGACAGGATATCTGCACATTTTTAGAAAGAAAGTACTTACAGTGTAAGTTTATGCCGTTACATCATACAATTTATTGTTGATGCTTGTACAAAATTATACATAACCATTAACGTTAACGATTGTAGTGTAGAATACAGTGTAGAATTGTCCCCTTAAAAAGAAATTTGTTAGGATAAATTTTAACTATCGTATGAAAAATCGTGGTATAAAATCTTTATTTATTTATTCTCTTCTGTATTTTGTTCAATTTTTTGGTAACGGATATAGTGATGTGATGTGGATATGGTTTATCAATCAGACTCGTTATGGAGCCAAATCTGGCGTTATTTCGTTGCTCGGGTTTACATTTAGAGTTATGAAACCGTCGACATCTTCCAATTCTTTTGAAGTAAATTTAGCTGATAACGTCTTTTCGCCGTCAACCTTTGGTGTTAGTTTGAATTCAGCTTCCACAAATTCGCCAGGTTGAACAGTTCTAAAAATATCAAAAGGGGTTCTGTAGATGTTTGAATTGGTGGTCGGATTTTCACATACGACATGACTTACTCTTTCACAACTAATTTGATTGGCTGTCCGAATCCAGGGGACTCGAGATAAAACTTGCAGTTAGTGAGTGCAACTGGCAAAGGATTTTCTAGTCTCAGTGTACCCGAAAATTCTTCCCCGACAGTAATGCTTTCTTTTTCCGGAATCTAAGAAGGCACATTATAAAATATGTAGTAAAAGTTATGAAGCGTTGTTCTTAAGCGATTTTTGTTTATCAATTACGAAACTTACATCAAATTTGATGTCTGGTTTTCGCACCCGGAAGTCATCTTGTGCAAAGTATTCAAATTCTGTTTGACGTACTTTTGCCAGGCAGGCAATATTAAATGCACATTGATCGCATAGTTTTGGAGCATATTCATCGTAAGAAACGTCAAGAGTGATTTCTTGTTCTGTAAAATAATAGCAGTCAGTGAAAGGACTGTACCACTTAAGAATATAGTTAAGTTATAGCTTGGAATTACCAGAGTCTGGAGCAATCTTAATTTCGAACGCTTCCTTTTTTATTTGTGCTTTCAGTTTTCCTGTGTACAGCATCGCGTCAACTCGCAATGAGGCGTCAATATCAAACTCCTGTTCTGTGCTCTCGTTCGTGACCACTAAAGTTACACTATTTACAAAGAGAAAACAAAGCAATAACTGCAATTTTCACTCATTTCCACCGAAGAGATACGAGCTTTAGAGTTGGATATACCTAAAGGAGGATCCAATTTTAATATCGTCACGGAGCAGAAAGTCGAACTTGACATCATTGAAGTCTTCGTTCAAATAATATCTGCTGAAAAGTGACGCGCTTTCACGAAGTGCGTTTATCATAGCCTCTCTCTCCTCTGAAGTTTCTGTTAATAATTATTTTTGTAAGTAGTTTATTATATTGAAGATGTAAAACTTATTACTTCGATTATTGAAAATGATTGTTTTATATTCAAGTTTGGTATTGCCTACTTTCAGGGAATTTGTATGATTCTGTAATGTCTTCTCGTTCAAATTTCCCTATTGCCTTCGTGCTGATTTTTAGTCCGATGCTATAAGAAAAAATTGTCATGCATGAAATGATGATGAAAACCTTGTGTGTGCATCAAAAGAAAAAAATCTCCATTTTCCACATTTTTTGCCTTATTTTTTTTAGCTTACGCTTCTGGCTTTTTCCCCAACAGCTTCAACGGACGATTAACTCCGCGATAATGCCAATACACTTTGTCTGCGTTGACTTCACTGAATACGAATGGCCCGTCAAAGGGTCTACGAATTTCCCCTACTTTCGTTGCGTAAATGGATGCAGGGCCACATCTATACATTTCATCGCTAATTTCTTGTGGCGTTGCATCAATTGCTTGCCACCCAGAGTAGGTATCGTAAGGTTTCGTGTCCCCCAGATCAGATCTCGTCATCCACACCTCATTCCATACATGAAAATTCCTGGAAACAAAATACAATGTCTATCTTACTTATTCTATACCATTGATGTCTATAATATTTTTTGATTCGCTGTAACATTGTAAGAAAAAGAATTCCTACCAAACAGAATCTGTGTTTAAATTTTCCACAGCTTTTCCATCGTCATCCAAAAAGTAGTCGACGGTAAGTGACGCTTGCGTGTCATGAGCAGATTGATAGTTCGTCACAGGACGACAAGGTATTCCAAGCGCTCGACACACTAATCAATGAACACAACCTCTGTAATTAATAATCTCTTTCAATCAAGAAAGCCTTTACGTATTTCTTTTTGGTTAACCTGTCGTTACAACGCCCGCAAAGACCCAACATTGTGCATATTTTACAGGCTTCCTCGTGGAATAAAATTTCTGAAGGATCTTCACACTTCCTGTCCACTTGGTGGGAGGAATGCCTCCGCTAAAGTCTTCTGACCAGTTGCCCATAAGCAAACCATTTTCATCAGGTGAGTTCACCTAAGGAGGAAAAGATAATTTTTTAGACATGAACATGAGACAGAAAAGGAAGTTTTTTACGCATAAACACGCGAAAAACGCAAGCTTTGTGGGCGTCACTGCATGAGGATGATGTAACAATTTTTTAATGAAACTTTTAGTGCATTCAACTGTCATCATCACGCCTTCCCGAGTAAACACAATGTATTTCACACAGTTTTATGGACTCGACAAAATCCACTACTGTCTTACATCACCCCAAATTCGATTCATTCATTAAAAATATTTGTTGCATATTACCGCAGCCGAAATCGCTCTCGCAGTTTTCACAGGATCTGCTCGTGCAGATTCACTGAGACGAGCTGGTCCGCTAAGAAGATAAATTGAACACTCCAAACAATCCCTTTCAAATTGTGAGTAGGCCCATGGCGTGGGTCGAAGTCTGTTATGACTCCCTCGCCAAATAAGGCCCGTGTCTTCTAGTACATACTCTTGACGACCTTCCTCCTCCGCCATGTACACCTCATCGCCTGAAAAGAAATATTTTTGCTGAATGAAGTAATTATGCGTTTTGAATTACGTTACTTTTACGATATGCGATTGCAATCCGTCGATCATTTAGAAATTATGAAGCAATGAAAGTGCAATCAATTGAAATCAAAAGCAGCCATTTTATGGCTCGACTCGATAATAATAAGATGATAAATTGCACCCAACTACTTATAATGCCAAGATTTAAGTAAGTTGGTGTTTCAATGAACGCGTCAAAAAGCTGAATCATGATGATGATGATGCGTTTACTTACCTATGCAAGCAAACATGCAGATTTTCAATCACAAATACCCATGATTTGTTTTTTGTCAAGAGGCCATATTTAAAGCGTAACATGTGGGATACCTTTAACTTACTTTGCTTTACTGAAATCGGCTTACTGAAGGCTAAACAAATCGGATTGTCGTGAGGTAGCGTCTTGCCCCAGGGCAGAATGTGTGGAATATGGATGCATTCTTTTCACCTTTTTGTGGTACCATTTCGAGCAGAAAACAAAGTTTTTTATGCAACAGAGTTGCCTAATCGTGCCGAACGAACAAGATGAGCGCGTTTTCATTATTGTTGGATGCTTTGCATGTGATAATGATAATATGATTATGTTATGACGTGAACAATAGAACCTATGATGCTTCATGAAAGGAAAAGAAGCAATTTTTTTCTTACTCTCATTCCAAGGGTTGAACAAAATGAACACAGGTTGCTTGAATGTGTAGCTAACTGCGGTTTGCTGGTCCTTTAGTTTTGTGTCCACTGCAATTTTCCATTTACCCACGGTGCATTTTGGTGATGTCCTTAACTGAAAATGGCCGATAAAATATTTTCAGGCACTCTAGACTAGACGCCATTAGGGCTATTAAAGATTTCACAGAATTGGCAGTAATTAAGCGTGCCTAATTAAGTAATGCTTATGGTTAACAGCGATTTCTAATAGACGGGTAAATTATGCTTACAAGCACTTTTAGCTGATTTTCCTCAACGTCCTCGATCGTTGCAGACCAAGGCGAATTGTCGGGGCTCCCTTTGGGTAGAAGTGGTATAACGACAAGGGTGCCGTGGGAAAGGGATGGTTTTCCATCTAAAAGAATAAATGAGCTTTTTTAAACCGCTAAAGAATGTTTAATTTGCTGCGGGGGGTTATGCTAATAACAACAGCGTTAGCCGTAATAGCTACACGTACACCTTGTCTAACATTTTGACAGTAGGAAGATTGACTGGAAGCAAAAACAATAGTTGGAAAGCATTTTGAATGCATTGTCGGTTCATATGAATGATGTTTTTGAAGTTGAAAAAAAATTCAATCAAATGTTAGTCATCTTATTAACTATTGATATCCTTGAATCATTGAGGTTTAGGTGGTATGGTATCTGGTGTGATGAATAATCGTCTTTCTCGTCATCATTCTGATCATCAATCTTATAAATTAGTTCTGAACAATTACGACTGTTACGTACCTACAATGGAGAATACGAAGCTGATCCCATCCCAATCTTTTCTGTATTCCCGGCTCAAGAACAAAGTCACCAAGAATTCTTGTCCTCTTCTAACCACAAGATCGGGTGGAATGACGCGTCTTGACATGGCTTCGAACTTGTCCGTGTGGTGAGATTGACCATTTTCTTTGATGTGTAGATCTACTTTGAACACTTTCAGAATGTCTGTGGTGATTTCATCGTCTGTCAAGAGGTATCAAATTAGTCATGTTAATATTCGCATTAAATGTAGCATCCTTTATTGCTTGCTATTCATGTCATGTCATCATCACTAGTAAAAAATAAAATTCTCACATTTCCCCAAATCTTACTAACAATATTTCCTCTGCCACTCTGATGATGTCCCGGAACTATCAATGAGCTTTTAAGATGACAGATATATGGCTTTTCTAACTTGTTCAAATGGTATTTGAAACTGACACTGAAAATCGTGTAAAACCCACGCAATTCTTTTCCACTATAACTCATTATTATCATCTTTTCTAACATGTTTGATAAATTGAATTTAGCTTCCTGACATTTATTGGAGTATAGGAACTTTTCATGCAAACTTTTGCAAAGAAGTAAGTAAGGTGTTGTGCTAAAACACTTGAAAAGAAACAAGAAAAATTTTAATAATCAAATACAAGGCCATCTTGACACTCGCTCAGACTCAGTAGAACACACGAAACTAAGTAGGGCTTTGTTTTCTTTTTGCCAGACAAGTTGGTAGTGCTGTGGTGTGATGCTAAAAATAATTCATGCTTCTGCGCTGACCAAATTATGATCTTGATGCACTGGCAGTCTTCATCAATGTTTAAATCCCATTCGTCATTCTTTCTCGCGAAACATTATTGACACAAACGTTTATTTATGATCTTTGAAATGCCAGGTTTCTTCAGCAAACACGAGGAAATTGTCTATACAATTTTCGGTCAAACATTTTGGAATAATTCTAGCCACAAGAAAAAATCTAGACATCACTCCTTCCTTTAATGACTGTTATTACCAACGCTTGTACTTGTCAAGTCTGTAAAAATCTGAATTATGCTAAAAAAATGTTTTAAAAATTATTAAAATTAATCGATCATACCCAACTCTTCCGGCAAGGTTGGCAAAGGTATTGCATCTTTCCCATTTTTGTCATCATCCAACCCAATTTCAATGCAGTCAGAACAAGGTTCTAAACTGCAACAGCACGTGTCACAACCACACACCTCGTCACAAAATGTTTTTAGGCTTGAACAACACTGACCCATGTTTTTTAAGTAAAATGCAAAAACTGCAATATTTTCAGGCAATATCTTCACCTTCTTGAGATCAATCAATTCCGTCTAACTTTATAGTTGAACACAAGGTAATATGGCTTATGGCTTTATTATTCGTGGAAGAAGACAATGATTTATGAACTGTGATTGTGATTACATTTAATGAAAATCAAAAATAGAAAGTGTATTTATGCATAAATAGTTATTATTTAAAAATTGCACGTAATTTACTTATGCACCTGGCTCATCTAAACACTAAATCTTAACCTATTTCTTTAAAATGAAACAGTCTCAGAGTTTTCGCAGTGACTGCTAAATAGAAACTGGACGAAGAGCCGATTTTTTTGGTAGGCAAAGTCACTTGAATCCTTTTATATATTACCCTACATTCATACATGCGCTTGATCAAGTTTGCGTTTTGCATTCGTAACATGGCTCAGCAAGACAAACTCTTCACTAGCAGAGTCGCTGACGAATCTCACGAAAAAATTTTTTTGAAGTATTAAATTTCATGTGAAATCTTTATAGCTGTATGGAATGCGGCAAGATCTATCTATTCAATCCCGAGTTAATCTCGCGTACATATTTTCCAGACAATAGGGCAAAGAAGAAGCTTAAAAGGCGCAAACAAAAATCAGGTTTTACATGTTATAGCTGTCTGGATGATTAGAGGTGAACGAGGATGAGGATGTTTTGGTCTATGCATGATTGCATTTTTTACTTTTAACTATAACGTGCAGTTTTTGACATACGATTTTTCAAAAATTGCAAGTAGGTAAGTATGTATAATGTTATATTTTAGTGATATTTTATGCAGTCAAAAGTATAATAATATAGTTTTATGGTTTGCATTTTATAGGTAACATACATAATAATTAGCGCAATGAGTTCGTTAAATCTCCAGAATTTGTTGTGTTTGCATAAAAATAATTTCCCTTTGTTTGAATTGGTTCTACCTTCTATTTTCGGTGACTATAAATTGTTTATTTAATTAACTTGCGTTGAACTTGAAGCGTTGTAAATTAGCATCCTCTTACTTAATCATCTTGTCATATGCAATTCATTTTGATTCAAATACACAAGGCCAAGCTTAGCTTTTTTTGCAAACCATTTGAAGTTGTCAAGTACCACTTTGGCACCATTATTGTCAAGCTTGTGCGCTCAATCACCTTACTCATCTCTTCAGTTATCCAGATCCAGGCATTTAGTTTAGGTACTTTCAAAATACTCAATTACTCATGCAGTTTTCCTCGTCATCATTTTGCCCTCTTCTTAAACTAGTTTTTGCTCTCTAATTCTTGAAAAATGTTTACAAGTGTCATCTCTCATAGATCAGAATCATTACTGGAGTTGAATGGATGCAAAAAAATTTGAAATAATTTGCAAAGTAATATGATGCATCTTGCATGAATGAGTTGGGATGAGATGGGACGGAGGCTGAAAACTCTCACACGCTAAAGTGGAAGACGTTTCTTGGAAGCATGAGTTGTTCTGAGCCATTTGAATGAAAATGTCAATCATTAATTTTGGCTTTGGTTCTGAGATGATGAACTGATGAACATTTAAGATGGGAATGAATTGATTGCTTGCACACTTCCACTGAAATGATGGATTCAGTTCAATTCATGCTTGAGATAAATTTAGCAACATGAATGAGGGTAAATAGTGAAGCAAGTCGGTAATTAAGAATGACGAAATAAAATTAAAAGTTTATTTTTGACATGTCAGTGTGACAAAGCAAGAAAATGTTGCAAAAGTTTCGTCACCCTTTCTGCACTGCACTATCAAACCGAATCTTTTCATTCGTCATGAATCATGAACATAAAAAGATGATTACCGGAAATTACGTAATTTTTGTGTGGGCAATGTGTTTGACTTTAATAATTTAACTAGGGATGATTCATGCAAATGTACTGACTATTAATCAAACAAAATTAATTTGTTTATTTAGAAGGGAGAGCGAGATTATAGATTTTTGGAATTCATAAATTCGTGGGACTAGGGCATTCATACAAAATGGAAGTGTCTTTACGTTAAAATGCGCACATACCTTTGAATGGGGGCCAACGATTTCTCCTCTCCCATCGCCTTGTCAAATAGCTCGAGTATGGAAACCATTCCGGCGGTTTAAAATTAATAATGTTGATATTTGTAATAGGCTGGATGGTGTTGAAAATGGGATTTAAAATTCGGACTCTCCTTCGCCGACCATACATGATTATTCCGGAAGAACAGTTCTAGAGGAAATGAAAATCCTATCTAAAGGAAACTGCACGCTTTAAAAATATAACAATGAATCAATATTAAAAAGGAAAACGGATGAAAAGTTTTCATCCCACTTCACAAACAATCTTAATCTCACAGACGCCATGAAATCACTGGGATGCAAGACCAATATGCATGCCATTTTTGGCACATTTCTATGCATTAAGGAAAGGTGTGTTTGCATTTCTGCGCGTAGGTTGATCTGCTCATTTTTAATGGGACATTTTACATTAAATGCATTATGAGTACATTTTACAGAGACACAATGCCATTTTTAGCACATTTCTATGCATTAAGGAAAGGTGTGTTTGCATTTCTGCGCGTAGGTTGATCTGCTCATTTTTAATGGGACATTTTACATTAAATGCATTATGAGTACATTTTACAGAGATACAAAAGTATTGAAGGTAAGGATTATTCTCAGGATTTCAGGTAATGATGAATGGAATTAAAAACAAATAGAATGAATGGCTCCCATCAAAGCTACTTTTTTGTTTATTTATTTTGTACATTTTGAAATAAACAAGAAACAAGCTTTGTAAATTACATAATCTTTGAGGCTCTTCTTTAAAAAATTGCGAATTTTGAACTATATTTAGATTTATACGTTTCATTTGACTTGCCCTATATAATAATTGTTTCATTAAAATGCATTTCATTTAAAGAGGATACTACAATATGGAAGTAATGGATTAAATAATGGCTTTTCATTTTCATCCATCTAATTTTTCCAGTAATATTTATCGTTGTTAAAAATTAGTTTCTCAAAGTGCCCCAGTAGGCAATCGTCCAAAGAAAATGTTGAGGCATGCAGTTTGCGCTTCCTCAATTTCATTACGTCACTCATCTAAAGAAATGCACATGTTTCATTCACTTTGCTCTTCTCTGTTCACCGTTCTGATCATGGTGGAATGGGAGCATACACTACAGCTGAGAACATGGTAATTGCAATCGATATTTTAAAAGGCTTGACAAACATGGTTTTAAAAACTTGTGATATAATGTTTTGATCCCTAAAATGGTTTTTAATCTGCCTGGACAAAGTAAGCAGTTTTTTTAGTGTTGTCGATTCCCTTCGACTTTACATTTCACCCATGGAATTTTATTTGCAAAAATGTTATTTAACCTCTGTGCAAAAAAGTATTAATAGTTTGCATTTGCATTTGATCAGGTTTTATATCAAACTGAAATAAAAATGACCAGTTCCGTTGTGAAGAATATATTGACGAAGGCCTTACAAGCCTTTAAGCTTCGCCCAACGATGGAGGGGGAATCATCAGAGGTCTTCCTTTCAGAACTGACTAACCTTCAAGACTCTGTGAGGGCATTAACTGCAGAAGACCTGAACCTAGAAGACACGGTCAGATCGATTCCAAAGTCAAGTCAGCTGCCAGTTACATTCGTAGACATTTTTGAAAATCCACTGTTAACTATGATGGTGATTATCATGAAGCCTGGAAGTCGCATACCCCTTCATGATCACCCAAATATGTACGGAATGATCAAGGTTCTCGCTGGACAAGTACGAGTTCAAAGCTACACGTTACTGGATGAACCTGCTGGAAAGTCGATGGATCACAACGGTCATAAAAATGCAGTGATGTCGGCGTTACGCATGCCAGAAACGATATTATCGAAGGTGTCATCTCCAATCACCCTTTCCCCTGAAATTCGTAATGTTCATGAAATTCAGTGTATTTCCGGAGAGACTGGGGATGATTATGCAGCTTTCCTGGATATTCTAAGTCCTCCTTACCCTGACGCGGATTCATGTCACTATTTTAAAGCGGAGGAGCATATGCAGAAATCGGATGGGAGTGGGGAACTACGCAAATGTCGTTTGGTGCAAACAGAATGTCCTGAGGACTATTTCACTACGTGTGCCTCACTCGGTCCATTTTAACGGCAGAGTTAAGGAATGATATCTCGAAGTTATTCATTACAACTGTTGTATTAGTTAACCCTCACATTGACAAGTCAAATGCTCATCAACTCATCAAACAGCTCTTCACATGCTCACTCACTAATTAATTACACATGTACCAGAGTATTACTTGAAATTGTTTTACACAAAAATATGTCAATCTAACTCAAAACGATTCATTTCCCACGGGTATAAAAACTTGTAAGATACTTGTCTAAAAGCACTTTGTTAGAAATGAAATTAGTTAATAGCTAGCGCATGTTTTACGATTGAGAGATCCCGTTTGTGATTTAAAGTTTGGTTGGTTGTGCAAAAGAGGCAGCTACAAAGCTACATGATTAATATTTATTTATTACCTGAAACAAATCATTTAAAATTCAATTGTTGATTAACGTTAATGAGAAGAATGTAATGTAACGGTTTGTGATTTTTTCTATATGTCTGCATTATCCTTAAGTTTTATACCTCTATTAAAAATGTATCTTTCATGTAAACTATAGGTCTGTAAATATTTCTAATTTACAATTTAGTTTTTATTTAGTCTAATTTTATGGCAGCGATAGATCTTAGCAAATAAGACTTACTTTCATAAGCTGATTCTGTTCAAGTTATGTATTTTATTCAACTCGACTCTAAATCAATAAAATGAAACTACTCATATGCTGTGTAAATGCTTTTTTAAATTTAGCCTTTGACCCAATCTTTCCATTTTTGGGAAACACATACAATGTTCAGATTGTTTTTTAAAAAGTACTTTATTAAGATTTTGTGAAAGCTTAAAGAAGAGCAGTTAATTAACTCAAAGATCTGATGTTTAGTTAATTAATTATAATTTATAAATCGAAAATTTCTGGAGGCGCAGGGGATGTTGTTTGTTCCTCTTGTACTTGTGTCGTTTGTTCCGCCTGTTCTTGAACTGGAGTAGTACCACTCTCGGATGGAACTTGTTCTCCTTCTCCAATTTGATCAAGCTTGTAGTACTCTATCATGTCCTCAGCCATGGATTCAACTGCGACATACGTTTCTTGTCCACTGTAACAATTGCATAATTATTGCCACTTCTTGTATTTAAAGAAAATACTTAAGACTTTATCTTGAAAAAATACCTAGGTATAATCTGGTCTGCAGGTAGCACAAAACCACGCTTTCCAGTGTCCCTCAGTTCGTAGCAGTACGCAAATTTGATTCCAGCGGCACCTTACATGATTTTTATTTTAAAAATGTATGAAAGAATCTTTACAATTCATGACATAAATATTCATTAAACTTTTACCTTTAGCCCAGTCGTGAGAGCCACCTGTAAGTAAACATTTGGTGCATAAATGTTAGAAAATGGAAAATTATTAACGATTGAATATATACGTAAGTATGTAAGCAATTGTATTCATCAATAACCTGCAGCAGCATAAAGAATTTCAGCAGTAGCTCCGGCAGTATATGCCGTTCCGTGGACGGATTCTAAAGCTTTGATGGCTTTGACTCCAACTCTCATCTGAAGAAATTTTTAAAAGTCATTAATTATAACTACCTTACATAATTTTTATTTTAAAAGTGTATGAAAGAATCTTTACAATTCATGACATAAATATTCATTAAACTTTTACCTTTAGCCCAGTCGTGAGAGCCACCTGTACGTAAACATTTGGTGCATAAATGTTAGAAAATGGAAAATGATTAACGATGGAACATATACACGCAATTGTATTCATCAATAACCTGCAGCAGCATAAAGAATTTCAGCAGTAGCTCCGGCAGTGTACGCCGTTCCGTGTACGGATTCTAAAGCTTTGATGGCTTTGACTCCAACTCTCATCTGAATAAATTTTTAAAAGTCATTAATTATAACATTTATTTTTATCTCCGGTCTCATGATCGTTTCAAGAGGGGATTCAATCATACCAAGTCGTCATGATCGTCAGTACGTATTTCATCATAGCCCCAAGGGAGAAGAAGGATCTACAGATTTTAACACATTTTTATGACTTAAAATGTCTCCGACTTTTAAACTGAATTTTCAATGATACCATTACGGACAAACATGCCTACCTGCGAGTAACTGTGGAATGTCAAGAACAACTTGATGTTATCTTTTCTTGCCAATACGAATTCCTGAATAGCTGCCACTTCGGGTTCAGAAGCTGGGTTTGGTCCATGATAAATTTGACTACATGGGTTTCTGCTTGTTCTGCCAAAGAGAGTCAATAAAACGATTATGAAAGTACTTTACTCCACAGTTTTGTTGTCGTTGATCGCAAATTACCCCTTTCCACCCCATTGGAAGTCCCAGTTTCTATTTGGATCCACACCACGGCACCATCCGAGGAAACCTCCAAGGACGGGTCGTGGACCGGATCTAGTTTTCCTCCATAAACTGTTGGCAAATATAAATTGCGTTAAACTTATATTTTAAGTTGAATGATCTTCTTCGTCAATTTTACTGAAATTTTAAACTTACCGATCAACTTGAGTGTGTTCGTATCCTTTTATCAAAATAAAAATAATATTTTCAGTATATGAATACGTTGGAGAATAAAAAATAAGATAAGTATTTTTTACCATCAGGGTTCATGACAGGGTCGATGTAGAAGTCAAAGTAATTTGTCAAGCGTTGGTTCCTGTAGCGGACGACTTGTGTGATCAATTCGTTTGCGATGTAAGTCACCGTTGCAGGTGAGATCCTATGCAAGAAAATAGAGTTTTTAAAGCATTCGTTTTATAATAATCAAGCCAAAATCAGCTACAGCCGACACTAATCACTATAACCAAACAAAAATGATAATTTCAGTCGAAGGCTGCCCACCATTCCTGAAATGGCAAAAAATACAGTCATAAACTTCTCTCCTTTTAGTTTTACATATTAAAAAGCTGATTGAAATTGAAAGTTAAAAATTATTGACACTTACTCGAGCATGGATACCTAGAAATCGATAAAATGAACATGAATTAGAACAACGTCAGGTTCGTTAGTGAAAGTGTATGACAAACGAGTTACCTCCGTCAATCCAAATGGCTGGCTTATCTGCTCTCGCTGGGCCAGTAGAAATTTTCATGACCTTCAAGGGACGGCCTTCTGTACTATTTCCCACATCCATGACTGTAACAACGGACGGATATTTTCCGACACTAATCACTATAACCAAACAAAAATGATAATTTCAGTCGAAGGCTGCCCACCATTCCTGAAATGGCAAAAAAATATAGTCATATACTTTTCTCCTTTTAGTTTTACATCTGAAAAAATGGGTCGAAATTGAAAATTAAAAACTATATATTGACACTTACTCGAGCATGGATACCTATAAATCGATAAAATGAACATGAATTAGAGCAACGTCAGGTTCGTTAGCGAAAGTGTATGACAAACAAGTTACCTCCGTCAATCCAAATAGCTGGCTTATCTGATCTCGCTGGGCCGGTAGAAATTTTCATGACCTTCAAGGGACGGCCTTCTGTACTATTTCCCACATCCATGACTGTAACAACGGACGGATATTTTTCTCCAAGACCATCCATCCATTCATGAATCTAAGGGAAAGATTTTCAAGAAAGGTTATTAAGACGCATGTGCAAAATTTTTTGCAGCTACATGACGCAAGCTTACCGTTTCGAGACGCTGATAAGCATTCCAGTTCATCTCATTGCGAGCTTCGAACTCGGAACTCGCAAGATAGTTCAGTCTTTCATACTCGATTTCACTGGTTTTTAAAAGAATCCCATCACATCAGTTCATCTGGAATTTAATCCGATTGAATAATAAATCATTCTAAGAAGGCAAAACTTACTAATCGAGATCATCAATAAGGACTTCGTAAGGAGCTCCAATTCTCTCCAGTAAATTTCTAAACGGCAGGACACTCAACGGAGGCAGCAAAACATCGACTGGGGCAACTTTAGACGGTGGACTCCAAAAGTCCAATTCGCCTCTAACGTAAAGGTTCTTTAATTGCTCGAATGTGCGCGTTTGTGTGGCATTTATCCGTAATACTTTATATCTGCAAGAAAACCCCAAATTGTTTGAAATCACCGTATTTTTGTTTTATCAGAGCAGTCAACGGTTAGGTTGCATTGATTGATTCAGCCTACCCATTGTAGTTAACTCTAGCTTCTCCAATGGAGAAGATGAGTGAGACGAGGAAAACTATCGTAAGCCGGATATCCATATCGGAGAGATCTCAATTATGAAATGGGTGAAGAGTTTTGTTGCATCACAAACATTACTCTTTTATACTTTGAATAGCAATTAGTCCATCAAAAGTACAACGAACGCATTTAAAAAATTCCTTTCTCTGAAAAGAAGCCGGACCGGGATCTGGTATTTACGTAAAACTCAACGTGTGGATGTGGAAGTAACTAGTGCAGTTAAAACAGCAGTAAGGACGTAGCTGAGTAAAGGGTTAAATGCTGTTTTTTTCATCATGTTATAATGT
>JAHZMX010000657.1:2631-12983 GCA_027743895.1 Seira musarum | reverse complement strand
AAGTGTACTGTGATTTCATTTCATATCAAGGTTGAGGTTGTTGCGCTACTACTTCTACTAATACTACTACTATTTTACCAGCAGGATTGTGTTTAATAGTAACAGTTGCCATTTCCAATAAAAAATTGCGATTCCATTCCGTATTCGCGCGCCTGGCCCAACTCCTGCTGCTGCCACCAGATTGAATCATGTAGTAAGTGCAAACATAATTTAGGATTGAGCAGGATGCATATTATCATGTTGATATTACTTATATGAGATATTCCTGGTAAACTGCAGTAATATATTCCGAGGTATGTTCCATGCCACTGCACTTATCTTCAATTCCACTAATGAGGGAAAAAAAGAGAAAGGAGTCAACCAAACCAAACGTAAATCTAAAAGCAAAATATGCGATGCATTCATAAACGATGAAGTAAACCGGTTTCATTTTGATTTGCGATTTGACGTGCATTTTGCGATTCTCAGGGTTGGAGTTGGTTGGATGAATGACAAGTCTTTCGGTGAAATATTTACCGTGTAATTTGCATTAAAACGTCGGCGTGCTCCCGCTTCTCCTCTTCTCTCTTGGGATGGAATGAAATATGTAAGCATAGGAATATATTTTTTTTCGAACTGAACTTGTATTTGTATCTCCGTGTTTATTTATAAAAATCAAACGTAAAGTGTTATTACTTCTGCTGGAAAGGAATGTAGACGGTCGGTGACGCTGGTGGTGTGGGACTGGTTTTGGATTTGGATGGTGTTGTTCCATTACAAGAAACTTACCTTATTCAAAATTTACAAGAACAAATATCTTTTGGGATGAAGTGTGCCAATGCCAACTTTTTTACATGAGATGATGATGTGCATGGTTGATGTGATCGTGATGCATCCATAAAAAATTGAAATGATTTGTATACGAGCAAATGTAGAAAATACATAATGTGGCCAGATTAAATGACAGATGACGTTCATTTTTCATCCTTCTTAAAAGTTCAGATGGAATATGTGCATAAGAACTCGACTTATTTATTTCGATCAAGTCTAAGTGCTTGCTTAGAGCTTTATTTTTTATTAAAAATCCTTTTTAATATTTTGATATAACAAGTTATATTTAGAAATGAGAATTGCACAAAAAAATGGTTTACCAAGTTTTTTATTGGTTGAGGTCTAGAGACTAGAAATTAGCTAGCATGGCACTCAAAAATATCCTTCAAGCCATACCAAAAGTGTCAATTATTTAATACACTTAACATGTTATATTTGTTTGATTCAAAGTTAAAATTACTCACACTTTACCTTTGTTTTAGGATACATATGAATAGATTCGGTGAAAGTCGTGGTACTGGAGGTAAAATACTCATCAATTTCTTAGTACATTCATGCAAATTTGTTTGAATTGAATAGTATTACCATTTTTACAACAGAAAAATACAAAAAGTAAAATTAATTTCAAAGTTCAGACGCAAAGTAAACACATCTAATTCGTTAAATGGGGAAACCGTAATCTGAAAATATTCCGAAATACTTTATGTTTGCGAAAACGTACTTGAACTCGAAACTCGACCATGTCAAAAATTGTCTGTAACTTATTTTTCTCATTTCCTACAAAGAGTCATCTATTGCGTCTGACTTGATAAAAATGGAAATTTTCTCACAAAAATGAAACGCTAAAAGGCATTTGGCAACTTGATACAATCTCCCACTACTGCCCTGATAAGATAACGTTTGTTTGCAAAGTTTCTCTGTTTTTTAACTTTCGGAAGAGAAATGAAGAAAGATAGGTTTGTTTTGACTAGAATTCTAAATTATCTTCATTCAGTGATGGGCGGAAGAATGCTCAAGAAGAAATTCTTGGAATCGATTACATTGCATTAGCACACAAAATACAATTAAAGAACTGAAACGAACTACATGAAACCTGTTTTCTCTGCTGACGGTGAGCTTTGAGTTGGGTGAGATAAAAAAAAACTTTCATTCTGATACGATGCAATAAGTATTTACTTACGTAAATGTAAGCAGTTTGTCATTGTCTTGTTTGGAAGTTCTTCTCTTGACAGGAAATTGAGGAAAAAAGTTTCATGCTCGTAAATAAACGGAAAATCATTAAGCAAGCTGTACTTAAACACATTATGTTCAGGCTGAATGGCAAGAAAAATATTTATTCAGGAAATTAAAATACAAAGTTTAAGGATTATGCACATGTGTTTGAACTAGAAATCTGAATTTTTTATTCGAGCAACATAACCTTCTCTAAAGTAATTGCGTTCTTTTTGAAAGAAATTGTTTTAAAAAAAGATACTTTATAGTAATTAAACCAATTGATTTATTCAACAACGCAAACCTAGCGGAAACCGGATGCATTTAAAAAAGGGATTAGAGGTTTCACTGATAAAGGCATACGAAACCAATAATTTTTGTTTTGTATAAAAATATCAAGGCTAAACTTCATTGAAAGTCGAAACAGGTTGCGCAACGAACAGAAAAAAATATGACGAAATGCGAAGGTCAAAACTTTCAACTTCAATTCAAAAGTAAAAAATTAAACTCACTCAAGAACATAAAACACATCAAATACAATATACTTACGTTACGATAGCCTATACTTCATTCAGTTCATTCCATTGGTTTATTGGAAAAAGATGGTGTGGGCATGTGGGATGGGAAGAGTATGTATTGTCAACTTGACTTATGCTTATACTATAAACTGGCTTTCATATAATTAACGTTCAAATGCCAATGCATATTTAGCATAAAGTACAATTAATTAAATAATCTTAATCTAAAAGTAACAAATTCTTAGGATACGTCATTTAAACTATAGCTATCTCATGCAACATGTCACCTAAAATTACATTACACCCATCCTAATTGTTAAATTCTATTTATTCCTAACTTCATCAACATCACAATAAGAACAGTAACTGGTAATAAAAATTTCTTTGCGAAGTACGAAAAGATTGATCCTGTTTAAAATAGATATATGATTAATATGATTGTTTCCAGCAAATTCAACGCGATTTACCGATATCAAAAAGCAGCATTGGAATTAGCCTATGCATTTTAAGGAAACGCTCCACCACCAGTCTCAGGTTCCTCCGAGTCCACTGCCTCTGGATCATAGTTTCTCCCATTCTCGTCTGAAACGACGACGATTGGTATGCTGAAATTAGCTTTCTTCGCGTTTCTCTGAAAGAACTTCCGTTTCTTCCCATTGCCTATGGAAGAACCATGAGAAAAAAAATATTCGTGAGCTACTTATTTGGGAAATAATGCTTGAGCACGAGTTCATGTAACATCCGATCTAGTGGCCCCATATGCATTAATAAGGCTGAAATTGATGGCAAGAGAAAGTACTTACTTTGCCTAAAACAGTCTCGAAAATCACAAAAATGTTTCCGCTTCGGAAGCCACGACTTATAATTCAATTTGAGGAGATACATGACGGCCAGCAGTAAGAACGAAAGCAAGGAAGAGCCCAATCACATAGAGGATTATGAGTTTGCTGTTAAGTAAGAATATCCAGAGAAAAGGATGCTCATTAGAACATATAAACGTACTTAATGAAAATGACAGCGCAATTACGTACGCATTCATTCAAAATAAACAAGATTCGATGGGTCGGCTTCAACAAAAATAATTCATTAATCTGTTTGTCTGACATGTCATGCTACCGCTACTTATCGTCAGTACTAACCACAGAAAGTCTCAGAAAAAACCATGTCATGTTATGCCGAAAATAAAAATCAATAGCAATTTATAATGACATTAACCTAATCTACTACATTCAATCTAAAAGGTTATCGTAAATGATGGAAAAAACAAGACGATTATCGAGTACTTACTGGTTTGTGTACTTCGAGCTGAGAGTCGTGGCAGGTGTAAAAAAGTCTTGATTTTCTTGTGTGTAATCAGCGTTGTTTATACTGTAGTCCTTCACTTCAACGACGACGTCTCCCTCATCCAGACCGACCTCACTCATGACCAAAGAGGGAAATGGATATCTTCTGTGTGCAATCTTATGCTTTTGCTTCACCAAAATCGAAAATGATCCAAGACTAATGGACAATAATCACTTCTTGTTTATCAGCACTTTTTTTGTACCGTTTCACGTCACCCTCCTTATATCCATTAATTTCATTCTAGCGAATCAAATTCTCTCTTTTTTTTCTCGAGGTTTAGCTTTGCCTGGCTTGGCTTTGTTGAAGCACTAAAAACACCGATTTGTTGACCTTACTTTGGAAATATTTTTCCTCTTTTCGACTTTTTTTATTGTTACGAGCGTAGTTTTTGCACGAGGATGTAGTAGATGTGATGTGATGTGAGGAAAAACAAACAAAGCCATAAACTTATTTATTTTTTCTTCTGTTATTCGTGGTGAGTGACTGCAAATGAATGAATCGAGAAACAAAACACGTTTTGTATTGTTTGCTAATTTCTCTCGCGTGACATCTGCAATGCAATTTCGGGCAAAGAAGAAGACGAGAAAAAAACAGTCTCAAGCTCTTCCAATTTTTTTTATATGTTTTTGGGGGAGAGATTATTGGACAATTACGTGGTCCCGTGAATATAATCTTCAGTACATTTCACTTTTCTTCCACAAATATACACAAATGGCATTAGTGGAAACAATTATGGAATTTTCGTCTTATTGTGTGCGACACCCATTTACATGCAATCTCCCAACCTCAAAGTGAATTACGGTGAAGCATGCATTCTGTCGTGTCATAATAAACACAGGGTGAAAGAAAGTAACTAACTGGCCATGAGAAAGTTGAAACTCTGCTGACTATGGCTGTTCATCACTAATTTAATATTAATCTTTGCTTCGCTCGTTTATTCCTCGCTGGTAGTGATGAGAAAGTTACTCTATAATTTGGCGAAGATTAATGCAATAATTTGATCTACGCTTAGCTCTGAGTCAGTCACGCGTTCACAAAAAAATTCTTCTTCAAAAACGGAACAGCTATTTTTTATGTGGTTTGGTTTAAGATGGTGAAAGCCCTCCAGAAGTTTTACTAAAGTCCACACACACTCCACAACAACGTGAGTTTTAAGGAGTAGCAGCAGTGATTCGATGCAAGAAAGAATCCTTTTTTTGTAGACACGATACCCCAGTGGATGTGGATGGAAATGCCTTTCCTCTAATCTAAAGTGATTAGATATGATGAAAAAATCCACTCAAGTTATAAAGCAGAATCCTGCCGTTTTTAGGAGAAATTCCTTTTTTATTATTATGCCTTCCTGTTTGATAGATTAAGAGTTTGGAGTAAAATGCCTGGAACTATAGCACTCACTTTATCTCCTCACTTGTCAGTAAAAATATGGCTGATGGTAAGCTTGCTTCTAAAGCTCTCTGGTGAAATGAGTGACAGACAAACTAGCTTAGCTTATAACACGACGACGTAGGTGAGTACAAACAGAAAAGAGAACGACCGCTCCTGATGAGGTGCTCCTACAGAATGATAGTGTTCTTGGGTGCTCACTCGCAGTTTTAACGAAAACTATGGCAGAAGAGAAAGCCGCTCGCTAGCTCTACATATATTTCCAGTGAGTTACCGATTCCAAATTCAGCGAGTCCAGTCCAGCGCAGCGCTCTCCCGTGAATCTGATCCAGATATGACTGGCTGTTGGTTTCCCTTTTAGCTTTCCTTCTCGTTTTCTACTTCCTTGTTTTGGGACAGGAATGGGACCAAGCTCCGATCAAGCCTTTTTTTATGGAAATACACTTGGGAAAAACGAGTTACATGACATGACAAGCTGTATAAGAAATGTTTTAAAAAAGAAGTTTTCTGTGTATTTGCCATTCAAAATATTATTATGCTGGGAATAAAAAAAGGTTCACATTGACTCATTCACTCACAAACTTACTATCAGACAAAAAAAATAGAGTTATGGTTGAATCGTAGTCGCGTGTATGACTTGTGAATGTCATGTATGTTCACAAGGAAAAGCGAAAATGGTTCCCATTGGGGTAATATAATATCGTTCCATCCATGAGCAATTGCAATACAATTTTTTTTCTACATGAGCTAACCTACTAATTCAAATGTTGTGTATGTGTTTACAAGCTTTAGATGATGGATGCAAAAGACAAGGCCCATTTTAAAAAGAGGTGGAAAGTATGATAAAACGTCATACCGTCATATCCCACACCTTTTTCATACAACTCAATAAAAGAGCACACACGTACAAATGTACTACTAAGAAATTGATCGTGATCATGATCATGACCATAGGACATATTAAACCTCATTTTTCAGTGGTATAATATGCACGGTTACAAATTAGATTTCCCAAATGAACGTATAAACGAGGCATTATCGCTCCATTATTCCAGACTCTCTCATCCATGCAAAGTACATTATCCCATTTAAATGCGTATAAAAAGTTGCGTATGAAAAAATATGCTAGTCACATCACATTTGGGAGGATCCGTTTTACTCAAGTCAAGTTAATGCCTGACTTAGTTTTGGCTAAAGTGGGCAAACTATAACAGTAACAGTGCATGTTTTTCTCATGAACATGATGATCGTCATTGTCTTGATCACGCCATGAATGAAACATATTTTTTTCTAGTCGTTTCGTTTTACTACTTGCCATCGTTATTTGGATGGATGGGCAGGGAGAGAAGAAAAAAGAAAAGAGTGAGATAAAGGAGAAAAGCGTGTGACCTACATACATCATTATCGTCAACTCAAATGTATTTTCTTTGCACTTTTTTCCCTCGCTTTTTCCGTTCTTTTTTATTTTATTTTTGTCACTGATGAAACTAAACTGAACTGGCTGAAAGAGGAGATGCGATCGTCGCGGATCAAAGCCTTATTACTGTAATTTTTAATTGTCTGGCTTTGGCTCGAGCTCAAAGAGAAAGAGAGAATGGGACGACGACACGAGGGGACTATAAAAAGATCCTCGTCATTATATTCTCGCTAAATCTTGAGCGTCGTTTTTTTTCAAAATACGAGAAGTGTCGTTGTGCTTTTTTGTTAGTAAACAGGATTATGGACTAAGTCTACCTGCGACATTAGGAAAGGGCGACATTTATCCCCAAAATATTTTTTTCGGCAAATCGCAAAAAGCGAATGTAATGTGGATGAACTCCAGAGAGAAGCGAAAGGGGAAACGTGTAATGCTATGCATTTTTATGACCTGAATATTTGCTCTATTTTAATAAAACATGTTATTAATGCGCTAAAGTATAGAGTCCTTCAAAATAAACCTAGAAAATTATGTAATACCACACGCTTCTTACGGCCATAGTCTGGTCTGGTCTGCCCCTGCAGAAAGTCTTTCTTTTGCAAGAGTGGCATTTTATGAACGTATCAAAGATTTCATACAAAAAATCCTTTTTCTTCCCTTTTAGTTTAATTTGATTTAATTTATTCATAGAAAAAAGTCTTCAGTCATTTTGAGTCTTAAATATGGGAAGGAAAAGGATAGGATTAGAATCACATGACAAGGCAATGAGTAAAATGGATTCTAGTTTCCAGCAGCATTTCTCATTTTTCTTTATGCTTCAGATTTGATTGTACAAAAGTCAAAAGAAAGTTCCTTATTAAAATGAATTAGTGAATAGCACTATTCATGCTAAAATGACTCCATTATTTTCCTCTGGTCGGAGGAATTCTAAAAATTAATATGGTAATTTGCTCCACTCATTCAGTCTTCTAGATTTTGCCACAGGAATGAATTCTCTTAGCCCATGGAATGAAAGTGACGTAAGAACTTGACTCAAGGAGAAAGCTTTCTTTCTCAGAAGATAAAGGCTTCATGTAAATCCAAAAAAAGAGGAGGAAAATGCATTAAAGAAACCTCCGTCTTTTTCGAGGACTTTCACATGATCCTGATCGTTTTGTTTCCTTTTTAAAAACATAAAAAATCCAGTTTATCTAGAATTCCACTTTTCTTTGCGAATGTTACATGACACTCTCTCCATGATCCTGTTCGCATTCTTTTCAAAGGAAAATGTAATGTAATGTTCCGTTACAGTTACAAAATCTCTCCTTTTTTGAGAAGACATGTTTAAGTAAACGGATAATGTGGAGTGTAGGAAAAAATTTCAAATTTCACATCGAAATCCCATTTCTGTGAAAAACTTTAACATTTTCTCTTAAAAAAAGGAGCAACATTTTTTCTGATAAATAATAAAAGGAACGACTCAAAGAGAAAATTTCACGTCAGTCTTCCATCCATGGATGGAGATACAGCACAGCATCATTCAATAATATATCCTATCTCTTAGTGGTATATGTGTGTGTCTAAAAATGTAACAAGATTTTCTCCACCAAAAAAAAATAACTTTTTTTCTATTATCTTCTGCAAGCAATGTTCTAAAATCGAATTCACAAGATTCCCGTTTTAACTCCACTTTCTTGTGAGTAACAAAAGAAAAAAAAAATCGCTGACAGCTAAAATAGGGAACGCTTTAGTTTTGAAATCAAGTTTTGTTTGGAATTGGGTAAAAGTAAAAAAACGATGATAATGANAAAAGGAACGACTCAAAGAGAAAATTTCACGTCAGTCTTCCATCCATGGATGGAGATACAGCACAGCATCATTCAATAATATATCCTATCTCTTGGTGGTTATATGTGTGTGTCTAAAAATGTGTAACAAGATTTTCTCCACCAAAAAAATAACTTTTTTTCTATTATCTTCTACAAGCAATGTTCTAAAATCGAATTCACAAGATTCCCGTTTTAACTCCACTTTCTTGTGAGTAACAAAAGAAAAAAAATCGCTGACAGCTAAAATAGGGAACGCTTTAGTTTTGAAATCAAGTTTTGTTTGGAATTGGGTAAAAGTAAAAAAACGATGATAATGATAAGAAGAAAAAAAGGGGAAAAGGAAGTGCGCTTTCTTTTTTTATTTTTGTAACTCAGCGAAAACTACCAGATGAAGAGTTTATCTTTGTGTGTGGTTTGGTATGGTCTGATCGTGAGTTGGTCGTATTCGGAGCGGAAAAATGCTTTATCTATTTTCTATCCAGGTAAAGGATGTACCTTTGTTCATTATTCATATGGGGCTCGTCGAGACGAGAGAAGAAGTGGCTGCAAGCTGAAGCTGAGGAGTTATAACCTTTGTTGCTTGCTTTCACTGGAGCAACTACACATTTTCTTTTTATAAACGTATATATATTTTTTTTTGCAATCTCTTCGTCATTCTGATTTGATCACATCACATCACCTTTGACATTTCAGGCATCTGATGAGTTTAGGAAAAGCAGCGGAACTTGAATAGAAGAGATCCGGTAGTTTTATTCCAAATGAAAAAGAAAAGAGAGATTGCCTATTGCTCCGAAAATGTAGGTGAATTGTGGCGAAAAAATAGGTGTTCACCCAGTATGCGTAGACGTTCTCTGGAAATTACGTGTAACAAGCTTCATTACATATGTATGAAGGGGAGAAAGAGGAAAGTGGTTCCAGTGAAAGCGAAACCATTCTACTTATTGTTTGGTAGAGCGTATTAAACTATTGCAATCATTGCATGTCATGATGAAGATGTGTGTGCTTTTAACGAGTATCACGAGGAAAGTGTGAGTAGTGAAAAGTACTCGCACGAGGAGGAAAGAGAAGAAGGGAAATTAGATATTTGAGCTAAAAGTAAAAAAAAACATTTCATTTTAGGAAAGGGTCTGGTTAGAGAGAGATACATTATTTGTATTTCACCTCAACCGAGAAAATAATGATTATGGAAGAATGGCTGCAGAGAGGGAGAGTCACGAAATGAACTGCAAATTGAGAAGAGATTGTGAGAAGAGGGGGAATGTGTACATTTTGTTAAAAAATTTCCGCTCAACTGTCTACACTTTTTAGGTAATTAATTACAAAATTATAGTGAAAATTGTTACGTCGTTTACGGATATCACGGACATATGCTATGCTGCCGTCATTACTAACAGGATGTAACGGGTATCAGGTGTCATGTTTGGAATAGATTGGATGGAATTGTGACAGGATTAGTACAGGAACTTGGTTCGAAGAAAATCTTAATTAACTTTTGCTTTTGATTTAACCTTTAAATTTCCGAAAACTTGTGAAAAGAATTGTGCCACGTAATGTTGGATTCGATCGCATGACGCCCCCTCAACAAAGAGTCTATTTTCCTCTATTGTGTCCGTCAATCCTCCATCCGCACGAAAAGTTTGCCTATTTCCTCTCTTCAGAAATATCAACAGATAATCCGGTATATAATGGCTCCACGAAGGAAGTTTTTATGCATGGAGAAAGCTGGTCTATTGATGAGATATTTGATTACAAAAAAAAATCTGTTAGCGAAAGCACGTTTTTCAACGCCCCCTTAGCATTAGCACCGAGCATTTACCTGGTTAGAATTTCCATTTTGTAACGTCCGTTAAGGAATTTAGG
>JAHZMX010000654.1:0-21096 GCA_027743895.1 Seira musarum | reverse complement strand
CACCAGACTTTCAAGTGGTATGAGAATGGGGAGACCGAAATATAGTACTCAGGAAATGTAAGATTTGTACATGAATCTTTTCTTTTTCACTTTACAAAGAGTTAACAAAACGCTTGTTTGACAGATATTCCAAGATTGTTGCTTGCTGGGAAGGGGAACCTCATCTTAGACCAAGTTTTTCGACATTGAAATCATTTTTTGAAAATCTCCTGCGCCAAATCCCAAAAGACCTTCTGGCAAATCTGCCATCTTCTTTTGGCGATGATGCCACTCCTGCCGTAACAGGGCCTCTTTACGTCAATTGTGACGGAAGTTTTGTCGCGCCACCACTCAATTACAGTGAATTAGATTTTGCGAAACCTTCGGGAAATCATTCGCCTATGCCGAATTATATGAATCTTGAATAGAACTATCCGAAGAACTTTGCTTTGCTTTATCTGTATGGTATGAATCTATTGCTAACTTTATGAATGTTTTTGTATCTTTAGAAGCAGGTAGATATTAAAATTGTGTTCATTGATAAAAGCATTTTAATATGATCTAAGAGTTTCTATAAAACGTTACTGTCCATTATGTTTTTTAAAAATATTATTTCATTTTATAGCAAATTGTAAATATCTAGCAATTAATGAATGTCCTTTAATCCAGTTGAAGTAATGTGTCCGGAACAGAAACCTCTTGAACGTATGTACATTGATCAATTTTCGAAGAGATAAATTTTACTGGTTTCATTAAAAATGTAAATACATATTTAAAAGGAAAAAAATATATTCATATTGAATTCATAAATCCAACACGAGACAGTGGCAGTCATTGTTCTTAATAATACTTTTAGCACTGAACTCGCCATTATTACTCCTCCTCACACACGTAATGTTATGCCATAAAAAGCCAATGAAAAGCAAGAAAGCATGCAACAACCTGTGTAACCATCAACCTACCGGATCCCACTTGAGGAAAATTAACAATATAATATTAGTATGTGGTCTTGCACAACAGACATAGTGAACACGTGAACGTGACCGTCTGACAAGAAAGCTCTTTCTGTTGCATCATATCATACAATAACTAGCACAAAATAATCATCAAAAGTGCTTTAGGTAAAGTTATAATTAATTATTTTCATAAGTTGTATCAGCAGGATAGAATATCATTCGCCTTTTAATAAGTGACATGAACAGGGTTATTGTCTTGCACAAAGAATTGTGACGCACCACGATAGTACACGGCTTTAAAAAATTTATAGTGTCTTTTCACAGTCAAGTTCTGGTTAAAATTAAGAAAAATTAAAGAAATCAAGCTCGTTTTTTAAAAATAAAAATGAAAAACTTTTTGAATGAAGTTGATAACGTCGATTTTGTCATATTTTATGGAAGTCAGCTAGGACAAGCTAAATCAATAGCTGAGGGTTTGGCTGATACTGCAGAGGAATTTGATTACAAGACGAAAGCACTTGAACTTAATATTATCAAAGATGTAGTAAGTAGCAAAATACTACTAAGTAATAAAAAATAGTCTTTCTATTCAACAACTAAAACCCCTGTGTGTGACTTGACTGACGTGACGAATTATATGAAGAACAAATGAAAGCAAAAATGACTAAATGAAGGGAAGGGACAAAAACTTGTTGATTACGAATAGAATTTTCCATTCACCGTTTATTCATAATCTTTTTGATTGCAGGCAGATTTAGCCAAATTCAAGTCGCCAATTGTGATTGTAACATCAACCACTGGCGACGGGGAACCTCCTGAGAATGCAGATAAATTCTGGAGAAAAATTCGCAAGAAATCGCTGTCTCCTTCAATTCTGGATACAATAAAATACACTTTATTGGGTACTTTATAAAAAAATTCTAAGCACCAAACGCACCAACTTTTAAAAATGCATGTACTTTAACAGAACAAACGTACTTTTCCCATATTAGGGCTAGGTGACACAAACTACAATAACTTTTGTAACTGCGGAAAAGAAATAAACCGTCGCTTGCAAGATTTGGGAGCATCAACGTTTTATTCCCCGGCGTGGGCTGATGACGCGGTAAAACTGGTTTTTGACTAGGTACATAAATAAAAAGTTTGAGTTTTGATTTAACAAAAACAATTCAAATTATTTAGGTAGGCCTTGATTTGGTAGTTGACGATTGGATTGAAAATCTGTGGCCTGCATTAGACGAAATCATTCGTCCAAATTCCAACAAAAATAGTGATTCTGGTAGTACCATGTCGAGCAAAATATCAGTCACTGTACCGAGTTGTCCTGCTGTTTCCTTAAACCTGGAATGGCTGGATCCTTCTGAATCTGACTCCAACTATAACAAAGTTGATCTCCGGAGCCCCTTGCTAGATTATCCACTCATTGATGGCGAAATCACAACTGCAAGAATAACTAGCGCACGAGTTCTTACGAAGCCAGATGCACTAAAAACGGCATTGGAAATAACACTTCAATTTTCTGGGGTATTTAGTATTTCTTTATTTTTTTCCAGAATAAGGTATCTGAACTGTTTTGCATTACCCCCATTGTGAATACATTGATATTTCTACGTAGAGACCCTTTTCTTTCCAACCCGGCGATGCAGTAAATATTGTCTGCCGTAATTCAGTAGTCGAAGTGAACCACCTCCTCGACAGACTGAATTTATTGGACAAGGCTGATCAAATCTTACAGCTCAGCGTAAAGGAGGGCGCAAAGGGAAAAATTCCTGCGTTTCTTCCAGCGACTATTCAACTCCGATCAGCTTTCCTGTACTATTTAGACATTCGAAGTTGTCCAAAGAAGGTGAGAAAGAAATGTTTACTGCCAGAAATCCGTTTACAATCATTGTTGACGTTGGCGTTATTAGTTTAGTGCTCTTTTTTCTTTGTTTCTGTTCATATTTCCATCAGAATTTTCTACGGTTGCTCGCTGAATATACGACAGATGAAAATGAGAAATCAATGTTGTTAGAGCTGTGCAGCAGACAAGGCTCGCCTAAATTCGAAGAAACCATTCGTTTTCCTGGGCTATCATTACTCGATATTCTACTAACGTTTCCATCATGTATGCCCCCTTTGACATCGCTGTTAGAGCATTTACCTCGTTTAATACCACGAGCGTATTCTATCTCATCCTCACCTTTGGTGGATGACAACAGTTTCACCTTTGTATTCAATGCTGTCGCTTTTACGGAGGAAAATGGAAGAAAATACCCTAGATTCGGTATTTGTACAGGTTGGCTTTATCAAAAAGTCAGATCTTTTCTGAATTGCAAAGAAATTCAAGGGACCGACCATCTTTTAGACAACATTGAACAAACAATGAGCAAGCTCAGCTTTAGTGACGCAAATTCTGTACCGGAATTGGAGTCTGATGATATTTTTATATATAGGAGAAAAAATCATAATTTCCGACTTCCAGAAAGTCTAAAAGCTCCAATAATTATGGTGGGACCTGGCACAGGAGTAGCTCCTTTCATCGGCTTTCTCCAGCATCGTGAAAAGATGAAAGAGTCGGGAAAGGAAATTGGAGAATTGACACTTTACTTTGGTTGCAGAAATAAAGAAAAAGATTTTCTTTATGAAAGCGAGCTAAGATCATTAACAGAGCGGGGTATTTTGACAAACTTTTACCCAGTTTTCTCTCGGGATGATCCTAACGCCAATGTAAAATACGTTCAGGTAAGAATTGATAGTTTATATAAATTAATAAACTCTAGATCATGTTTAATTTATCGGAATCTATTTTTTAGCATCGAATGGAAGAAAACAAGGACGAAGTTGTGAAGACATTATTTGACAATGATGGTTTCTTATATGTTTGTGGAGATGCCAAAAATATGGCCAAAGACGCTCGAGAAATGTTAATCAAATGTTGTGCAATCTATGAAAGGACTGACGGAAGCGGAATCCAAAACTCTTGTAACCGATCTTTCCATTCAAAAACGTTATCTTCAAGATGTTTGGACTTGAGAATTTGTGTACAATTGCGAAAATTGTGATTCTCGATAAAGAATAAAGATTTTTTAAACGAAAATGAACAAAGTTATTAAAATGTCATTATCATTAAGGTATTTTATGAGCTATCGGGCATGCATCTTAAAGAGGAAGTTGTAAAATTTTAACACGCAAGTGAGCATGCATTTTATGTCTAGTGAGATTTTTGTAGGATATTTGCTTCAAATTATTGAGTCCAATAGTTATTGTAGAACAGAATGGCTACAGGAAAAAAAGCGAGAGCTTTCAACAACAAAAAAGGTGAACATACTGCACTGTGGTCATTCCGATTCCGAGGGTGTAAACACTCTCTGCTCATCAAAATAATAAATAGAAATCCTCCTGACCACGTCCATAATAATGGGGAATATTGATTTAACAAAATTTCTTTGCATAATTCCAGCATATGAACAACATATTTGCAAAATTGGNCTTTCAACAACAAAAAAGGTGAACATACTGCACTGTGGTCATTCCGATTCCGAGGGTGTAAACACTCTCTGCTCAACAAAATAATAAATAGAAATCCTCCTGACCACGTCCATAATAATGGGGAATATTGATTTAACAAAATTTCTTTGCATAATTCCAGCATATGAACAACATATTTGCAAAATTGGTAAGTTAATAAGTTTAGCGCAATATTTGCAATAAACTTTTGCTAATTCATTTTCTACGTTTTACAGATAAATCAGATAAAGTTATTATTATCATACTGAATGATCATCCTATTTTTTATTGATTTTCATTTATTGTGCGATGTCATGTCATTGTACTGTCAATTTCAATATGCTCAAATATATCCTATGTAATTTTAATTTGAGAAAGCACGCAAGAACATTTTCGATATATGATCAAATCTATTTATTTTATCTTATCGACTTTTTTTTAGAATGCAAGTGGAAGGTTTAGAGTATGAAAAGTTGAAGGTGTTTCATTTTCAAAAAAGTTACTTTCACTTCGGAACATCTCTTTTAAGCTTATTTCATTAATGGAAAATGGACGTTCATCCTCTTCTAATGCCGGAGGTATGTAAAAATCTAAACACTCCAACACAAAAGGTGAAAAATGTGCGCAAAATATGGAGGTCTTTTCATTGTTTCTGTTTAGGTTCTCTCCAACGTTTTTCAATACTTGAATGTGAAAGACTTGTTTAAATGTCGAGTGGTTAATTCAGTTTGGAATTCGGAGTCTAGTCAGTTTATTGGCACAATAATAAAGACAACATTATCCGATGCCTCTCATTTTGCAAATGTGGTAGATTTCACGAAAAAGTTTCCGAGTCACCCTTACCGGACATTTGAACTGCAAGATGTGAAGATATCATTAGATGCTCCAAACATCGAAGAGTTCTTCACAGTGTGTGGACCTTACATTCATTATCTCACGATTTGGTACAACAGAGAAGCGGAAGACTCTACCATTTCAATAAGAACATTTCGAGACATTTTACTGTACTATGTACCTAATTTGCGATCTCTAACAATTCAGCATTTGCCTTACTCTATTTTTTCCAAAGATTACATTTTCCCTCCCGTGGGATTTCCTGAAACTTTTCGACCTCCCCTACGTTTTCTGAAATCGCTGACAATTTTCTCAGATCTTAATCTCAAACAGACATTTTTAGAAGACTTACTTTCACTGAGTTCCTCGCTTGAAGCGATCACAGTAAAATTTGGTATCCAACCTGGCGACTTTAAGCAGAGATTTACTCAAGCTATGATCAACAAAAATGGAAATCTAAAGAATCTCAAGTCATTTAAATATTTCATGCACGACCTGGGACCTGGCTCAGGTTGGTCATGGAGTCCAGAAGAATGCGAAACGCTGGCAGAGTTTAGATGGGCCCTGCGAACCTTAAAACTCAATCCTTCAAGGTCCGAATCAGACACAGGATTCATGTACCTGATGAACAGCTTAAAATCAAGTCTTAGTCGATTGACACTTCGAGTTCATCATCCGCTACGGTTTCCTCCGCTGAACAACTTAGTTTCACTGATGCTATATGATTATGAAGAAAATCTCTGCTTTCTCGAAAACTTGCCAAGCTTAAGACACCTGGGACTTTGTGAATATTTCCCATCCAAAACAATCAGCAGTGAAAATATCATCCGACGACCTTGTGATTCGTTAGTGTCGTTAAATTTGTATGGCTCAACCATTTCAGACCATTTATTCAAAAGGATCATTCAATGCTTGCCCAATCTACGAAACCTGAACCTGTGGAACTGTACCAAGAAAAAGTTCAGATATGTGGTCAGATACTCAACGCTGCTCCAAGAGTTGGTCATCAACGCAGCAAGCATGGATGATGAGGCCCTTACCGGAATACCGGCAAACGTGTGTGAGCAGATTGAGAGGAGACTGAAAAATAACGCGAGTTACACTGATATTTCTGATGGCTTGGATAACCGATCTAATTTGTGCATCGAAAATTTGCAATGTAAATAAAATAATTTAATTTAATATGTGGTTTCCAGATATTGTTCAAAAATAGAATAATGTGGATTAGAATAACTAAGGACTAAGGTCAAATTTTTTATAGATCTCCAACGTCTTGAAATACATGGAGCTTGTTTGGCAGACTGGAAATGGAGTAGTATTGGAGATGTCTCTGTGATATTTGGAATAGCCCGTATTTCAAACTTAACAAGCTTACTAATCAAAGAGTTCAAATGGGTAAGCAATAAAAGCAAAATTTAGTACAAGACAACGTAAGATGTTGCGGCAGGGACTTTTACTTGTTGATTTTTGACAGATATCGGAGGAATCCATAAAAACCATAGTCAAATCCACCCCAATACAGCATTTAAAGATTGACCCACGCGAATTCAGAGAATCATTGGAATCTGAAATTCGTGCAATCAAACCGGATATCGTTTTGGAATACTTTACCGATGATTACGAGCAATACGTTCCTCGCGGAATGCATTCCATTTCTGATTCCCACGTACCATTCACTCAACATGAGCCCGGTGCCCTCGGGAATGACGTCGAGATCGAGATTAACCTGCCATTTTAAAAATACTAACGACAACTTCTTATAAGCAATAAAGTGCATTTTAGTTGGGATTGACTTTCTGATTCTTATAGTGGCAAGATAAGATGTCTCATATTCATACATGTAGTCAGTTGTAAAAGAGGTACAAACAAAAAAATGCAACTAGTACCAAATTTCTTGGCTAAATCTCCTAATTATTAATTAAAGATCCTTGCGTATTTTATATAATTTGTTATCAAGATTTTAAACATGATGTTTTAATATTTTTTCTTGTAGTCTTGTTCTTGAGTTTGAAGGTGCCGAATAAATATATTCAAATCGTGAAATGATCGATGAAAGTAATTATGTAGTTAGTTTTACATGATTGCATACCTTACTTATATATCCTCGTTGCTCATGTCGGTTTATTTCAAAGTTTTTGGCATTAATAACAATTTTAATGTATAAAAACATCAACACAACTTCACATTTGTTAACCCTTTGCCTAGTTGATAAGCTATATTGCAACAAATGACAAAGGAAATTAAAGTATTCATTCCATAAGTTCATTTCATTGAAGTACATTCAAGCGATTAAGTGACGGACAATCCTACGTTACCCCTGAGCAGACGACAAGCAACACAGAAAGCAAAACTAGAAGCGCATAAACAAAATCAATGCTTTGCTGAATGCATCTGCATCTCACTCAAGTTTGTACATGTGGCTCACACTTGGAGTTTCAAGATTAGAACAAACACGTGCAATTTTGTTCACATTCTTCATCTTACTTTCTTACTTAATTATTCGTTAATCATTGTTAATTGTAGTTAATTATAGAAGGTTTTGTTTCATTGTCATTTATATTATGGAGCTTTATAATTGATAAGTTAAGACATCCTACGCGTTATTGAAATTTACATAATCATAAAATGATCCGGAAACAAGTCCACTCGCTGAAAAAAGCGCAACGCCAACAAGTTAAAAAATGTGAGGAGTTGTGGGAAAGGATCCCAGATGTTCCTCGTTTTGCAAATCTCACGGAGGAGTATGGTCGCATCCCAAAAGAAGCCGAGCCGGTAAGTTCTTTCGAATAACATTGTCGCTTTTAAGTTCACTTGCATCGACGAATAGATTTAAAGGTTTTAATGTGTTTGTCTTATAGGCATTGGATGCCTTAGGTGCCCCGCATATCGAATCGTTTGATTGGGCTGTAGAAGAAGGTTTGAAAAAGGCGTTGAAAGAACTACCGATAGTTCACTTCGAAACACCTTCGAAGGATCGAATATCATTGAAAGTCTCAGTAAGTAATGAATTAACGTCTTTTTAGAAAATTGATGGCTTAGGGTAATACCAATGATTGTTCTTTTAGGATGCCCGAATATGTCCTCCATTCGTTCCAAATGGAACTGTTGGTGCAAAAGAACAACGAGTTTATCCGACAGAATGCCGGCAAAGGTACACGACGTACAAAGGGGATTTCATTGTGAGTTTGAGTTGGTGGATCAACAACGTGCAACAGTCATCCATTGAAAAGAATCTTGGTGCCATCCCAATTATGCTAAAGGTTTAATTTAATACAAAGTTATTCATTAATGAGAACGATGAATTTGGCTGAACCTTTCGTTTGAATTTTCAGTCAAAATTGTGTCATTTGCACGGACTCTCCCCTAAAGATCTAGTGGCTAAAGGAGAACATGAAACAGAATGGGGAGGCTATTTTATCGCGAAAGGTCATGAAAAACTAATTCGCATGCTCCTGATGACCCGAGGCAATTACCCAATATATATAATACGTTCTTCATGGGAGGGCCGGGGACGAGGTTTTACGGACAGGGGTGTGTTGGTTCGTTGTGTGAAGAAGGATCGCAGTCATTGTGTTAGTTTTTATAATTTTTCATGATATTCTTTACTCACTTAAGTCGAGTTTGTCAAGTCAAGATATATTCATCGTCTTTTATTTCTGTGTAGAATAATGTACTTCACTACCTTCAAGATGGGAGTGTTAAAATGATGTTAAATGTTGGACGGGAATTGTTCTTCGTTCCTATCATGATGCTTTTAAAATCTTTGGTAGACGTGACTGATGAATTTATTTACAAGAAATGTGCAGCAGGATTTGAAGACGATCTTTTTATGAAGAGGTAGCCCGCATGTCATTAGTGAATTAGCTCAAGTGGGTTAAAAAAACAAAGTTTTAAATTTTCTCTATACGTTTACTTTGTATGCAGCTGTATTACTGATATGCTACGACAACTACACCGTCAAGGAATTCATTCACATTATCAGGCTAAGAAATTTATCGGCGAAAAATTTGAAGCCAAAATACACAGAGTTATTGGAGAATGGAACACCAGCGCTCAGTGTTGCGAGTACTTAATTCAGTAAGCTATATTGTTATTAATTACGAATTATACACAAATCTTAAAACCTACTTAAATTATACTTATCGCGAAATCTCAAAATCAGGACCAGCATTGCCATACATTGCGAGAAGCCAATGGACAAGTTCAACTTCTTGGTTCATTGTCTTCAGAAACTTTATATGGGCGTACAAGATAAAGCGGCTCCTGAAAGTCCCGATCAAGTTATGCTTCAAGAGGTGTTGCTGGGAGGTCATTTGTATTTGCAACTTCTGAAAGATAAGCTTCATAATTGGCTGATTCATATCCAGGATCGTACCATACGTAAAGCAAAGTCTGATGTAACCAGTACTATTACTCAAGGTAGCTTGAAGACCGACTTCCAATGTGTCTAACATTCAATCATGCAACATCCAGTTCAAATAGTAAATTCAATTGTTTTATGTCATTTTTGTTTGGAAATGGTAGCTGACATGAATTTGATAGTGAGCAGAAGTTTTCAATTTGACCGAAACTTTGAAGCATTCATTGCAACTGGCAACGTACCACAGAATACTGGCCAGGGCTTGCCTCAAACAAATGGTACACACTGAAACATTCTTCAAACTTCAAATCCTTAATCATGCTTGGGTTTAAAAAGCACAGTATGAAACGAAAAATGCTTTTTTATTTAGGGTTAACGATCATCGTAGAAAATTTAAACCGGTTGAGATATTTAGCTCATTTTCGTTCTGTTCATCGTGGAGCGTTTTTTATGGAATTACGTACAACTGAAGCTCGTCAGTTACAACCAGATGCGTGGGGTATTTTGATAAACTTTTAAAATTCTTTTATTTTTCATAGACTATCCAAAATTTCGGTTTGGACAATACCTCTGACTGTACTTCAATTTATTAGGATTTATTTGTCCTGTTCACACTCCTGACGGGTCTCCGTGTGGATTGTTAAATCATTTGAGTGCATTCTGTAAAATCGTCACTGAAGAACAAGATTCATCCGAAATTCCTAGTGTTATGATTAGCCTTGGGATGATATCAATTGAGCAAACTTGTCCGTTCCCGATAAAGGATTGCTATCCTGTGTCTTTAGATGGAACAATTATTGGACATGTCCCAACGACTGAAGCCCAGAAAATTGTCGACCGAATGAGATTGATGAAAATCGAAAATCACAAGGTAGTCACAATCATACGATAATCAGTTGAGGTTATCCAGATTCGATTGTCAAGAATGAAAAAAAATGAACGTCTATAAATTGTCTAGATTCCCAAGTATACTGAAATTGTATTGGTGCCCAAAAGAGATAAAGGCCAGTTTCCAGGAATATTTCTATTTACAAGTTTGGCTAGAATGATGCGTCCTGTAATAAATTTAAGAGCTAACAAAATAGAGTACATTGGTACCTTTGAGCAGGTGTATATGGATATTTGCTTGACCCCAAGTGAGGCATATCCTGGGGTAATGAAACCGTATTTCCAACTTCTATAGATTTTCTATTGTTCTGACGGATTCAGAAAGTTTTATATTTGGTATGAAATTTTGCAGATAACTACTCACCAAGAAATCAATGAACGAAGTTTTCTTAGCCATTTGGCTTCCCTAATCCCAATGCCTGACAACAACCAGAGTCCGAGAAATATGTACCAGTGTCAGATGGGAAAACAAACAATGGGAACTCCTTACATGGCTTATCATCGTTTTGCAGAAAACAAAATTTACCGGCTATACTTCCCGGGAACTCCGTTCTTTCGTCCGGTTCATTATGACTATTTAAAGCTGGATGATTATCCATCCGGAACTAATGCAATAGTTGCTGTTATTTCATACACGGTATACATCTTAATGTTAATGACGATAATTATTTTTAGAATATTTTTTTGTTTAGTTTCTATATCTTGTCTCTTTTGCTTTCTAATCTTGAAGGGTTACGACATGGAAGACGCCATGATAATCAGTAAAACGTCATATGAACGTGGATTTGGTCATGGGGTGATATATAAGTCAGAGCATGTGGATCTCAAGTTTTTGCTGCAAAATACATCCACTTTGGTAGTTCATAAAAAAAAAATTTTTCTGCTTTTACTTTAGGGTATTTCAAGTCATTTTTTACATTCCTATTTGTTTATAAATGCTATCTTCAAACAGAGTTATTTTGACCGTGATCCTTACCAAAAAGATCTCGAAAAACATTTAGGACCTGATGGGCTGCCTCATGTAGGTCAATGGCTGGATAAGGGGGATCCATATTTTTGGTACTTTTATAATAACTTGTAAATGGTATTTTATACTTTGTTGACTTTCCGTTCGTTGCAAATAACTTTTAATTCTAACTTTTATGATTCACAGTTTTTATAATACAGAGGAAGGAAAGCATGTAGTTAAGCGTTTCAAAGGAATGGAGAGAGTTTACGTTGACAGCGTAAAATTAAAAAGTAATGATGTTGGTACTCTGGAAAAATCAAATGTTGTAATAACAATGCGAGTTCCGGTAAATAATTTTTGCTACATAGTTTAATACACGTCAACCACAATGAAAGCATTCTTTGCATATTTTACTTCTTGCTTATGCATCATGTTTTTAATTTAGAAAAATACTAAAGTTGGAGACAAATTCGCTAGTAGGGCCGGTCAAAAAGGTATTTGTAGTTATTTATGGGCCCAAGAAGACCTCCCATTTACCGAATCAGGTTTAACTCCTGATATTGTGTTCAACCCCCACGGTTTTCCATCTCGTATGACAATTGGTAAGTCTTTATGCAATTATCTGTAAAAAATGTCGATGGAAATTGTAGGGCGTTCATGAGATTAAGGCAAGACTAATTTTATTTCAATTACCAGCAATGATGATTGAACTGATGGCTGGGAAATCGGGGGCATTGCATGGCTTAGTGCACGATGCTACTCCATTTAGATTCTCAGAAGATGACACTGCAGTAGAATACTTTGGAAGTTTACTTGAGAAAGGTAGAAGAATAAAAGAATATTTGCGCTGATAAAATTATAATTGTAGGTATAATTGTTGTCATTAATGATTTGGTTTGTAAAAGGTGGTTACAATTATTACGGAACTGAGCGACTGTACAGTGGAACTGATGGTCGTGAACTAACTGCCGACATTTTCTTCGGGATCGTGCACTATCAGCGCCTTAGGCATATGGTTTCTGAAAAATGGCAGGTTCGATCTACAGGTCCAACTGATGCTGTGACGCAGCAACCTAATAAAGGAAGACGTCGTGGTGGTGGCGTTCGTTTCGGAGAGATGGAAAAAGATGCACTCTTAGCTCATGGAGCATCGTACCTACTTCAAGATCGTTTATTTTACGGATCAGATAGAACCACGACTCACGTTTGCATAGACTGTGGTTCGATTGTTTCTCCAATTGTCATTGTACCTCAAGTTGCTCAAGGTCATACTTTAGTTGAGACGCCTAAGCCCAAATGTGGTCTATGTGGCAAAGATGACTCTATTGAAGTTGTGGAAGTGCCTCATATTTTTAAATATTTAACGGAACAGTTAGCTTCAGTTAACATCAAAATGAAAGTCGACGTCGGGCAAGTCTAGCAGCTAAATCAATCAATTTGAGACAACACTTCCTAGAGTTTTTTGTACTGTGTTTATTCTTTTTTTAAACTGATTTTTTTTTCAAGAAAACTGAACCCAGCAGCGTGTACTACGTAATCTTAAAGAATACATTCTGACAAAAATGAATAAATAAGCTATTAATACAATATATTGCTCAATAAGACATGCAAAACACCAGAAAGAATATGTTGGAACTTATTTATTATTACAATGCATTCATGTTCATTGATCTGGTAAACATTTGCTCTTTAAATAAAGCTGATGTTTTCTGAGACTTAAAGCCATTACGAATTTTAAAATTTCTGAAAAGAGCATGAAATAAAACCTACTACATGCCTCTTATCATTTCAATTTTTGTCATTAGGATAAGATTATTATAAGTACTAAATTCTTGTTGACTATACATTCTCCGATTTTGAGTTGAACATCTTATAGCTATTTGAGGTTTACGTAACCGGAATTTTGAATGATTATCCAGGGGGCTATCATTACTTGGTGGAATCTTTCAGATAGGCAATCAAATCAGCTCGCTCTTGTGGTTTCTTGAGACCGGCGAATACCATCTTAGTTCCTGGGATGTACTTCTTTGGGTTTTCCAAGTATTCAAATAGTGTATCTTCATTCCATGTAATACCTACGGAAGGCAATCAAAATCCAAATAAACTTTATCGACAAGATATGTCACGAAATTAATTAAGGAAGCTTTAGGCTTTAGATATTTAACTTACCCTTGGACTTGTTAGCATCTGTGTATACAAAGCCAGCGGCTTGACCCGTCTTCCTCCCGAAAATTCCGTTGAGGTTAGGCCCCGTTTTATGTTTACCTCCAGATTCAACGGTATGGCATTGGGAGCAACGTTGGACGAAGAGCTTCTTGCCCTTTTCGACATCTCCAGCTGGAATACCCATTTTCTTAACCTTTACTTCTTCCCTTTAGGTATCCTCCTGCAAACCAAGAAATAAATATCGCTTTTGAGTTTTACTCGACCTTACAGGCGAGAAGGCAGAAGGGACTTATCAGCTACTCAGACTGGCATTACAAAATAACATGGACACAATGATTGTGATGTTTACCAAATTAGCTGAATTACATTTTTAAAAGTATTTATCCTCACAAAACAACTGACTTGATGTGCCAGTGCCAGATACTATGGTAAACAATATTGATATTGATACAAACAAGGTGATGTATCATTGTTTGCGTTTGATGTGCAAACAGAAGACCAAACATTACTAAAGTAAACCTCGACCTCACCCACCTTTTCAGGTTCAGGTTTATGCTATGAATGAATTGATATATTATGGAAGTGAGTTCCTGCTTGTAATCAATCAATTACCGGTGGTGGCTTTTTGGTTAGTAAGTAAAAAATTTAAATGAAGATTCTTGCTTGGATTGACTTCACTTTATAAGCTAAATATGTAAAAGATACTTGGTAAATAGTAGATCAATAATTGATAAAAGTAATTTTCGTGTCGTTTCCGGGAAAGAAAGAACAGGAACTTATTACTCAAGTGAAAAAGCTATCTCTCTAAACCACCGGTCATGTGCATCTAAAATTAGGGCTATTGCTTGCACACTTTTTGCATCATGGCTGCTCATGCAAAAGGATACATCTTAGCAAACTTGTCCCAAAAATATTTTTAGTAGAATTTATTTAAAATAGGCCTTTTTCCTTAACTTTTGAATTGAATAAGCACTTTTTGAAAATTTAAAAATAAATAAACTTACCAGAAACCAAATATATTTAATTAATTCGCTTTTTAAAAAATTCCGAGCAAACTCGCGTGCTGATTTGTGTGATGCAATACTTTCGTTCGGGTCGGGAACTACCTTGTGACTGTTCCTCGTTTATGCGTGTATGGAATGCTTATGGCGGCAGCAGTCGTTCTAGGTGTGAGTGAACGTACTGCATTGAATGTATCATATTGGTATGACCTATTAAAATACTAGAGATCCTTTTTTTCTTTCGTATGTCTCATAATATCTTGTACATTTTTCCCTTCGTGAGAACAGATGAGGATCGAGAACATTTGAACATACATAAATGTGTTCTTTTCCGTCCACGTCCCTACTTGATTCACGTGTTTCCATCTTTTACAGTGGTTTTTATAGCAGAGGACTTCCCTTGAAAATAAATGAACTATAATGGCAATTAGCCAAAATTACTTATGATATGATATGATGCTTGGCCAATGACTTCTTTAACTTATATAGTTCTATTATTTAACTGCAATGTATTTGCATTGGGGAAATGTGAGATTGATTCATCTTCCGATAAAACTTGGCTTTATTAAAATTGTCTAATTACGAAGACAATTTTTTACAAACATATTTTCATTACTTTCATATGCCATAAAAATTTCCTCTACCTTTACAAAAGTTTCCGTATATGCAAGAAAATGTACAAATGAGACCGGACGAATAAAGATATTTATTTGCTGTGTCTGTGTCAAGGTCTCAAATAACGTGGCTATTGTATTGTCCTTTGGCCTTGCTACTTGAATCATATCAATTTGTCTGGTGGGTTAATGTCGTCATTTTCCATTTCCAGAACGAGATAATCCATTTGGGAATCGTACCATTCATTCGACTACAAAATACAGATGAAGTCTACGATACTCATCAATGAATGACGATGGAAATGTTTCAGATGATTAAAGCAAATGAAAATGAATTTTAAACATGAAATATGAAATCATCAAAAGAGAACATTAAAATTCTTACTCCATGTGCATAAAGATCCAAGTTCAACATTTTCTAGATATCATAACTCGTCATATTTCCATTGCTATGCTTTCGTCAAACAGGAGAGTCAAAGCACGTGATAATGTATTTTTTTCTTGGCCGGCAAAATATCTTTTAAATGTAAAACACTTCCCTAAACTTTTTTATGTCTTGTGTTCCTGTGTTTTCTCTGCAAAAGGATTGAATTAATGGAAGCTGGAACTTTGTTTTATAAAATCTCTGTAAATACTACATAGTCTATAGTCTGTGTTCTCGTTTACATTGGAAGCATTCAGAATTTCTGACATCTTCCTATTAATCTGACTCTCATTTGATTGGATGTTCACAGTGTGAACTGCTTACATAACATAATTATCATCTTCTGAAAAACAATCCTCATGCCATGAACTGCATTTATTTCGCTCACATGTCAAATGTGCTACCTTTTTTTAACAGGAGTTTTTCCTATAGCCACATTTAAAAAATGTTTTTGTAATTGATGGATGTTATTGTGCTAATTCAAAATACACAATGCATCGGTTTCTTCGTCTTCACCGTTTGAAAGTTCTTCGGGAAATCAGGAGTGCTACCCGTAAGGTACTTTCACAGTTTTCCCTTTTGGCACTTTGGTTTATGGGAATGACTACATTAAAAAGAATTGGGATGAGTAAGAAAGATTTAATTTCTGAAAAATATAGAATACCCTCAATCCGCTTATCCTGTCGAGGCAATTGCATTTAGACTCGGAATGGTCTGAATTGGCAAAGAAAGAACTTAAAGGAAAGAACCCAGAAGATGAACTTCTGTGGTATACTTATGAGGACATTGTTGTGAAGCCACTTTACACAGCAGAAGATACGAAAAAGTAAATTGCTTTACATAATATGAAGTTCAACTTCGTTTAATCAATTGTGATTGGATGACTAATTTTCCACTCTTAAAAGTAATCAGCATGAAATACCGGGAAAATTCCCCTTTACTCGCGGTCCTTACGCGACCATGTATTCCAAACGTCCTTGGACAATCAGGCAATATGCTGGATTTTCAACGGTGGAAGAAAGTAACAAATTTTACAAAGAAAACATAAAGGCTGGACAACAAGGTCTCTCCGTTGCATTTGATCTTGCAACTCATTGTGGTTATGATTCCGATCATCCACGAGTTCAAGGAGATGTTGGGATGGCTGGAGTTGCAATCGTAATTTGAAACTGTTTATTAAACCTATTTACTTGTAATTGCAGAAACGACAATACTTACTTGTAAAATTCTCTTGAAAATTTCATTAGGATTCGGTGGAAGATATGAAAATACTTTTTGATGGAATCCCACTTGACAAAATGTCAGGTATGCAACAAACCAAGAGGTTATTGCTCATTTGAAGTGTACATACATAATAAAATAAACCATACAATTTTTTTCAGTTTCAATGACCATGAACGGAGCCGTTATTCCTGTTCTTGCCATGTTCATAGTCGCTGGCTTAGAGCAGGGTATGCAATTTCTCTTAGCATGAGCAGCTAATTTTTTTGCCAATTTGTATATACGTTCTTATAAAAATTCAGGTAGTTGCAAATTCCGTAGAACTAAATCTTACTGAAACATTCTTCACAACTCCTTAGGAAATAGCCAAAATGAGAGCAGCTAGACGCTTATGGGCAGAACTTCTTCAAAAACATTTCTCCCCAAAAAAAGAAAAGTCTTTAATGCTTCGTACACATTGTCAAACCTCCGGTTGGTCGTTGACTGAACAAGATCCATACAACAACATTATTCGTACCACAGTTGAAGCCATGGCCGCTGTTTTTGGTGGAACTTCAGAGTTTACACACGAATTCATTCGATGAAGCTCTGGCACTCCCATCAAAATTTTCCGCCAGAATTGCGAGAAACACTCAAATTATTTTACAGGAGGAAACAGGAATCCCTAAAGTTGGTCATCATCTAATCTTCATATCATGATTTAATTGACCATGTCAAGTTATGATAGCTTTTGTAATTTTGTAGGTGATAGACCCATGGGCAGGGTCATTTATGATGGAGTCTTTGACAAACGAAGTTTACAACAAAGGAAAGCAAATTATCGAGGAAGTCGAAAAGATGGGAGGAATGGCCAAAGCGGTTGCTTCTGGATGGCCAAAACTAAAAATTGAAGAATGTGCAGCTAAACGACAAGCCATGATAGATTCAGGGATGGGTAAGAAGAGGTCATATTCAGAACTATTTGAAACAATTAGATGGAATAATGTGACGATCATGTTTTAGAGGTGATTGTTGGTGTGAATAAGTACAAACTTGAAAAGGAAAGCCAAATCGAAGTGCTCACTATTGATAATAAAGAAGTACTAAAATCCCAAGTTGCAAAAATCAACAGCCTCAAGAACAAGCGTGATTCAAAGAAAGCGGAAGAAGCTCTTCAAAACATTACAGCAATCGCTGAATCTGGAAAGGGAAATTTGCTCGAAGCCGCTGTCCATGCTGCAAGCGTAAGGTGCACATTGGGTGAAATAAGTTTTGCAATGGAGAAGGTAAAATATATATTCTTCAATTTATTATTAGCCAAAAAACCTGATGCTTTATTTAAAAAACACGGAATAATTTTGCCGGCAAAGGTATTTGGAAGGCATGTGGCTACAGATAGTTTGGTGTCCGGTGCTTATAAGTCGGAGTATGGAAATCAGAAAGAACTTGATGCTGTCGCTTCAAGAGTAAGATTTTAACCTTAACCGAAATAAAATTTTTCCCAACATATTCATTCCCAAATTTATTTTCTTGAAATTGTTATTAGATCGAAGAATTTGTTAAATTGGATGGAAGACGCCCAAGAATATTGGTTGCAAAGATGGGCCAAGATGGGCATGATAGGGGGGCTAAAGTTATTGCAACGGGATTTGCAGATATGGGGTACAGATTGAATTCTCTTTAATCTTGTTATTTTTTATCAGACGATCTATAGTTACGTACTTTGAATGTGAATAACTTGTGACGTAGGTTTGATGTCGACGTTGGCCCTCTGTTTCAAACTCCTGATGAAGTTGCCCAGCAGGCCATTGATGCTGATGTACACGTAGTCGGAATTTCTACTCTTGCCGCTGGACACCGAACCTTGGTACCTCAGCTCATCGAAAGCTTAAAGAAACATGGACGGCCTGACATTTTGGTTGTATGTGGAGGTGTAATTCCCCCTCAGGATTACGAGATGCTCTATCAAGTGGGCGTCTGTTCCATCTTTGGACCAGGAACAAAGATTCCAGTTGCCGCACTAGAAATTGTCAATTTGCTGGCAGGGCAAATCCAGAAAGCTGATCGTGCCGTTTAACATTTTTAGTTATTTTTACTCGTGGACCTGATTCAAACTGCATACGCTCATTTTTAGTTATTGCAAAATTTTACACATATTACAAAATTTTAATAAAAAACGTGATCGCCAATATACACATGAGTTCATTCATCTGAAGTTAAGCTTTGAATCAAAATTAATTTCCATTCCATGCATGCGCATACATCGTTGTTTAAGGAAAATATTTTATTATGCATCGTCTCCAACTAACGAGGTTAAGAGCAAGTCGGACACAGCGAAAACTCAGAGGAGCTTAGAATTATAGTGCAAAGATTTTGCATTTACTATTTACAGAACTCAAATACCATCATCATCCAACAAAAGGGTGACTTCTTTTTCCACACAGAAGAACTAGAAACGAAACAACCCCTCTGGCGTTTTCATGCGTACAATGAAATTAAAATGCCAGCGATGGATATTCTATCCAATTTTGTTGACTGACCAGACGGACCCGATGTATCCAGAAAGGAGTAGAGAAAAATTGAGAAGTTGCACAAAAGTTCTCTCACGCTATGAGAATTCTCTTGATCTTGACACAAGTTGTTACTGCCAGCTCAGTTGAAATCTGGTATTCAGTAGAAAGATTTTTTTAGGGCTTCTCTTATCTCATATTTGTAAAAACACGTGTACTGTTTTCCTATGTGTATTTGCATTTGTTGGGAGGACATGAAAAAATAATGAATAAAAAAACAAAGCACGGCACAAATGTGAGCGCTAAGGCCTGTCAGACCTCACGGACTAGTTTCATCAGCTTGTCATGAAAATAATCAATTTACTCAGACTCAATTGAATAAAATATTTCGACATATTTTAAAGGTTCCTCCTCCCAGAGTAAGTAGATTAGTTTTTAAACCCCGGTTACATAGTTCAGTTAAGGAATTATTGCTAGCGTAAGTGCAATGTGATTGTGAAAGCATATTTTTGTGCCTTAATGAAGTAATGCAAAAGAATCTTGCTCAAACTTGCTTAAGATGAGCAATCGCCCAGAGGAGGAAAGAGAAGCCCTTCTCCCTCAAGGAAAGGAAAGAACCTCCTATAGTGGCACGGTGAGTACGAGACTTTTTTTTATTAACTTATTAGTCTCTTTTTATGAACGCCAATTTCACTTTTATTTTATATTATCTGTTATTAGGGTTGAACGTAATAATCGAAAGTTTCAAAGAAAACCAGTGTTCATATTACCCCAGAAAATTGTAGCTAATTTTTTATTCTATAGATTGTAATTTTAATAATATCAAATCAAGATTAGTGTATACGTTTTTGCTGAAGCCTTAAATTATGGAATAAATAGTATTTGGCTCACTACTATTGCCACGTTTGATAATCGTTGACATTCAAAATTTCAGAATTGAGACTGTCTGCAAGCGTTTTTGCCATCAAACGTTTTCGATCTCACAGTTGTGCCTTGACCATTCATTCATGTTGAATAACTTCTGCTTTTCCCAAAAAATGCTACCAATGTTTAAAAATGCAATGTTTTATCTCCTAACGTATTGATACTGATAAGAGGTTATACAAGCGCCATTATCACTGACAAACATTTTTATCTCATCACATTGTCACATGGTTCGATAGCAAAAATCATAAAACATCATGGGCTTTTACTACATTCATTAAAACGCTTATTTTTGTCCTGGAAAATCGTAGATTGATATAGATTTAATGAAACAAAGTCTCCCTTCGTCAGATAGCTTTCATTTCTCGTTATAGAAATATATACGCTCAAGTAAAATTTTTAAATTGTTTATAAAAAGTCTTTTACTAAATATTCAAGAAAAATGTCTGCAGTTGATCAGTCGTTGCAGGTACAGCCAGGTTTTTTAAAATGAAAACTAGCGCTATTGGGTACTAATATTAAAAATCACACTTTAGAGTTCTTTGAATCCCGCTTTTACCTCGTCACCAGAAGATGCAACAAAAATACATTCCACTTCTACTACCATAAATATTCAAAAAACCGAACCAATCACTTACACTTGGAAAAATGTAAGCGTGTGGGTTGGAGCAGAAAACGGAAACGGTGATCCAGAGAGTGGATGCTGCAGGAGAAAGAAAAATGGAGGCATTTCAAAGCAGATTTTGAACAATGGTTAGAAGAGAACAAAAAATTGTCAAGTTTTCTTATTCGATACTTTAGT